>JAFFST010052073.1:2487-14978 GCA_022414735.1 Noturus placidus
TCGGGGGCAACTTAGGGTTCAGTGTCTTGCCCAAGGACACTTCGGCATGGGATCACCCGGGCCGGGTTCCGAACCACCAACGCTACGATTAGTGGATTAGTAGACAACCCGCTCTACCCACTGAGCCACAACCGCCCCCAAAAACTTAAAAACTGATGGCACAAATTCACTGCTCTGTGTGTTTAATTAAAAAAATTATTAAAAGTGACAAATTCATGCACCTTTCATGAGTTAGAATAATGAGATGTATTTTTTCTTTCAATCAATGGACTGTATAAAATGTGCCTAATGGTGGAGCTTGAGCTCTCACACCAAGCTGTGGAAGTGCAGACGCATACATTTCATCACGGCCAGGAAAGGTTTCTTTATATTCCTGCAGGAGTTTGCAAAAAACAGATCAGTCAGCACCACCTGTGAGCTCTCTCAGCAACATTCATCTGGCAAGAAAAGATTTCCCTTCCTCACTTCATTCCTCGTAAACCGTGCAAGATTGCAGAGAGGACTCGAGAAATACAAGTTATTATTTCAAAAAGTGTTGGATTGTGGTCAAATATATGTATATTTATTTATTTATTTATTTAAAAAGAGCACCTGCATTGAGTCTAAATTCTCGGAAGATACCCTGCTGTCCACCTCTGATTAATCCAGACTGCTCTGCTGCTTCTGATGCAGGAGGAGGTTCAGAACTATCGTGTTCTAAAGGGAATAAATGCAAGCCTGGACTGTCCTCCTCTGTTTTGTTGAAGGATTGTCAGCAGTTGCTTTGTTGCAATCCACGACCTCATTCTCTCAGCAGATCCATACCACAGTGTGTAGACTTTACCCGTCCATACAGAAACGCTCACATGACCAGTTTAGCGTGAGTGTGTCAAACAAATGCAATCCATTTTTTAAAATTTAAGACAATAATAAACTCCCAATTCCCAGCGTGCGTAAGTCTGCACACCCTTTTATAATTGGGAATGTGGCAGTGTTCAGAATCAACCAATCACATTCAAGCTTATATTAAGTACTAATCTTAATCTGTTATCAATTAAAGTGACTGATTCACCCTAAATACAGTCCAGCTGTTCCTCTAGGATTCTCCTGACATCTTCTTTCTGTTTTTTATTTGTTGAAAAAGTTTGAAATATACAATAAATTTGGTTCCACTTCATGATTGTGTCCCACCTGTTGTTGATTCTTCACAAAAAATTACAGTTTTATATCTTTATGTTTGAGGCCTGAAACGTGGCAAAAGGTCGAACAGTTCAAGGGGGCCGAATACTTTCACAAGGCACTGTATTTAAATGAAATTTAAGGTGATATCGCATTGTCCACACTGTGTACACAAAATGCACAATAAATGCCCAGGGAGCTTGTGATTGGACGTTTCTTCAAAAAGAAAGAAGTTTGGATTTTTTTAAAAGTTTGTTGTTTTTTATGATCCATTACGCATGGAAACTTTTCCACAGTAAACAAAATAAACAAAATGAAGGCACTTCATGTAAAGTTCTTCAGCACGACTCAGTGAGCGGAATAACAGCAGACAACAATCTACAATCTTTTATTAGACTTTTATTTTAGAAATGACAGCAGAAAAGTCTCATACATGGCGAGCCAAAAGCAAACATTTCAAAAATAACCGCGGGTTTACCCTGCTGTCTAACAAATCCTTTCTGAACTGGGCCGAGACATCTGTTAGTCCTATTGAGATGACATCAGGTTTACATCCCTCACAGGTTACAGCAGACCAGCATCAGAGCTTTTATTCCTGAAGCCTGAAGTCATATTAAAGACGGATTAGTGTGATCTATAATGACATTTCTAGGTGAATCGACTCGGATAACAAATATCCATAACATCATCCCAGTCACACCGACAGCCTGGACGTGTTCATCGCAGCGCAGATGTACAACAACATTCCCATGTTGAGTTTTCACGTTACCGGGACGTAAATCGGAACTTTTACCCCGGGTGGAATAATTACTTTAAGACCATAGACATTTATAGTAGATTAAAATAATAATATTATATAGTACCTCCTCAGATGAAACAAATCCAGCTGGAAAATACAGGAGAGGAATAAATATATACACAGACTGCCTTTATAATAAAGAATAAACCTCAGTGTAAGTATCAGAAGCCATACACGGAGAAATCCTTCAAAAATGACGAAATGAGTATCGTTCAATCAAACAAAACATTCTCTCTTCATTCTCCTCACTTCATGTACGAGTATGGATGTGTCAAAGGGTCAAGAACAAGTCACTATTTAATAGGCCACACCCCCTGACATGTATGCAAGAGCAATCTTCAGCATTAATTAGGAGTCGCAGCACCAGAAATGCTGGAACCGAGTTGTTTGGTTCTTCTTCTTCTGCGGATATTTATCAGGATAGTGAGATATGACCGTCAGTTTTATTGTGGAAATTCCTTGACATTTACCAAACAATAAGCTCTCAAGAATGATTTAGCTCCACCCACTTCAATTCTGAGCTAATATCCAAGACCTAGTTCTGTGAATTAGTTCTACGAATTTTTTTTTTTTGGAGCTTCACAAAATCTGTCAAAATACTTAGTTGAGTTTGAACCTGAATCATTATTCTCTCTAATAATTGTAATAATGATCTCAGGGACGGTACGTCTGGTCCAAATGAAACTTGGTAGACTGCATGTTTGTGCTAGTCTGTATGTGGATTTTTCATGATGACCTGATTATCTAAAAGCTTGGCCGTCATCATCATCATCATCATCATCATCATCATCATCCTGATCATCCTGCAGGCATTAGACAGGGATAACAAGGGGACTACTTGTGATTGGTGCTTGGACCCCACAGCTATATTTACCTAACTCTATTTCTGCTTCCTTTTTTTTTTTTTTAGTTTTTCATCCATAAAAGTCTGAACCCTGATCCTTTCCGGGATGTTTACAGGAAAGACATCTCTCGTTCTGAAGTCTCAAGGTTAGTAAGAATGTTTACTACGTGTTTTCTAATTCTAAAAAAACCGCATCAGTCTGAGATCAGTTAAGAATGTCAGAGCATTGGCTTTAAAGGGCTGCTGTATGACATCATCACACGGCGGATGGGAAGGCGGTTCTTAGAAATGTCTCTATGGTTGCTTGCCCTCGTGAGACTTTAATGGTGGACAAATCAAAGCGTCGCACATTGATTTCTCTGTAAATGAAGCAACTCTGGAGTGTAAGGTACTAAATTCTGGAACTCTAACTGCGGTCAGGCTTAAATCAAAGCTTTCGTGAAGTATAACGAGCTACGAGCTGTGGACGCGGAGAAAAACAGCTGGGCTATAAAATCCTGCGACTTGTCTCCACTGTCATGTGTAGGCAGTAAATAAATGACAGCATGTCTGTTGACACTTCCTGAGGACTGGCAAAGTTTGACATTCACACAAGTAGTTTCTCAATTTTTGGATGGTTTCGAAAATCACAAAAGACATTCAGCCTTTGAGGCACAGAGTAACCGATCAGCATGAGAATGAGATCCAAAACACCAACAGCATGTTAAGAATGGATGAAACGGAGACGATAGACAGCGTCTGCATGAAGCTAATGTCTTTAGAAGTGAAACAACAATACAAGCACTAGCCTTTTCTTCATTTTGTGCTTTATCCTAAGCTATATACATCACCTTAGGCTCTTAAATAAGCAGTATTTGGACTGAGAAATAGGATTATTGCCCGTTTAAGGCAATTATCTTCAGGAGCTAAGCTCATAAGATTTACAGAATGAGCACTCAATACATGGCACAGATATTTACACTGCACTCTGATCTCTTTGTCTGGATTTAATGATATCCGGATCTCTTAATGTTCCCTTATCTCAGGATCTCAGGAAATGCCGTTATGAGGAGACACAACATTATAATTAGGCTTGTGCGACAGGACGGTTTCGTCATCTCTACACAATATCCAGTCACTTTTATTCCGTTTATATTATATTGCTAGACCTGCAACCCTTCACGCAGTTTGTATAGGACTGGAGTAATTTTACAAAAGGAGTCCACCATGCAGTCGTTTTCTCTCCAATCAAACACACTGGCTAGAAGCCCCGCCCCTTTTCCTCACCTCTCACGATCTCAGGGTTCTCAGGACTCACGGCGTGCGCTTACAGTAAATGGAGAATGTTTTCTAGATAGATCAAATCCATCAGTCTGCTCTCCTTAAACCTCAAATGGGTTTTCTTCTTCGCTTCTGGAGAAGTAAATCCGTTAGAATTTTTTTTTTATTTAAATGGTGAATTGCGAGCAGGGAAACGTCAATACTGCACAAGCCTAATTATAGCAAAACTTTTAGCTCAATAAATAATGAAATATTGATCTCAGTGCTTAAAGACAGCTGTCATGATCACGCCGGATGCAGCTATTGCTTCTATCAGAGCAACTCGATCAAAAAAAAAAAAACCCGCTGATGATCTTACTGACAGGACAGAGGGAGATCACTGCGTAATCGAAGCAAAGAGATCAGGACACAAACGATGGGCTCTCTCATATAGGGTAGCGTAGTCCTAGAGATCAAAGGACAGTCCTATGCTTACTTGGCTTTGCCATAAATGTGAAAATCATTACATTCATTGTTCACATTATACAGGTTATTTGAGATAGTTCATAGAGTAGTCAGTAATAAAATAACACCTTTGCTGCTCGTCTCCAAACAAGCAGGTGCACTCTGTTTGACTTAAATAATAATCTGCTGCTTGTAAAGTACAGTCATTGGCACTGAATTATACTCTAGTGGTAGAGTGTCCATGAGGGAGGACGGTATTGCTCGGAGTGCTGTTGGCATACAGATTAAAAGGATGGTATGGTGACTGAATACCCGAGAGAGAATTGGGGATCATGGTGATGGTGTTTGGCGTCATGATTGGGAAGTCGTCCGGGGAACGGCGTAAAGTGAGGGCGTAGTCCGGAGGACAAGTGAGCCGGAGCATGTCGTGCCCCTGTAATGACTCACAATCATGATCGTGATCTAGTTGCTTCATCTGCAAGGACATTAGATCCTCGCTTGGAACCCTTGGTACATCATTAGCAAGGTTCCTCGGTGGACTCGGACGCCGAGTGGACTCAAAACGATGCTTGTCCTTCTTGTAATAGAGGGCTGCGAAGGCCAAGATGTTTAGAAAGAGCAAGGACGCTCCGACGGCGATAGTGACACTCAGCTCGGTGGAATAGTCTCGAGCTTCTATGGTTACAGAACTGTCCTCATGCTCCGAATTCTTCTGCTGATCTGTGGACTGCTTGGTGTTGGACGAAGGAACCGAGGGATGCCGGGTGGTGGACGGCCAGAGTTTGTTGGATAAGCGCTTGGTGTAGGAGAAAGGAGTGGTATCCTGAGGCGGGATCTTGGTGGTTGACGATACGTATTGGAAAAGATCGTTGATGTTGTGCAAATGCGGCACTAGCTCAAGCCAGAAAGCAACCTTCGTGGCCCTGTAGTGGTCTCGGACACGTGGTTTGAGACCAATGTGAAGATACAGCTGGTCCTTAGGATTGTATTTGGACCATGCTACTTCTTCAAAGCGATTAGGTTTGGTGTGAATAAATTTCGTGTCCTGGGGAACCGGTTGGTTTGGGTCTCTGAAAAGCACAACAAAGATGTCTTAAGCTTGAATCGTTAAAAGTGATGGCAAAATGTACAAAAATTCAAATGCGTCAAGAATAAATGAATGGCTAAATATGCTCTACCATCAGTATGGGTCCTCAAAAGGTACAACAAAGATCTTGTAGATGGTAAGCCTGAAATGATACACGCTGGGCATGCTTCAGGATTGGCACTGTGAAATGGAATGGAATGGCTGTGTTATGAAATGCAAATAAACTGCTTCAAGCTGATGTTGGTGTAATCTACTCACCCAGTTTTGGCAAAGTTAGTCCAGTAGGTCATAACCACAGCACTCAGCATTACATCATTCTTAGAGAAGTTGCAGCTGAAGAGATCAGTTGGGCCAATCATTGGGATGCCAAAAACGTATGGAAGTTCATCTCCATGAGCAGAATCTGCCCAGGCTGGCTTCATTTCACTCTGGCAGTGGTGGTAGAAGGCATAGAAATATGTAGGTGAACCGTACTGAGCATGTAGATCCGCAGTGGCCACAGCGGGCGCCACCCACTGGTGATCCGTAAAAAGCGCAACCAACGTTTTACGTCTTGTTTCGGCATTTTCTTTATCTGCCCAATCCGTGTACATGAACTTTATTGTCTCTCGCAGGGTATCTTTCCCTTCTGGATAGCCATACAAGTTATCCACGAAGTCCGACACAGCAAATTCAAAGTCATTTCCAGCAACGCCGTCCTCGTTGTCCACGATACCGTCCACGAATTTATAGCCCTCGCCCTGGTTTACCCCGAGCATGATATCGTAGTTCAGAAACTCGCCTTGCTCCATCAGGATCTGTGGGTCGTCTGGCACAACGTCTCCATCAATTACAGGTCCGAAAGCGATGTGGTACTTGGCAGGAGTTATGTTTTGCTCAATGAGCTCTTTGTAGTTCTTATTCTGGAGGCACTGGATCATTTCCATAGAGTCGTCCTCGTTGCAGCCCACCTTCTCAGCCAGCATTCGCGTGTACTTGGCTGGCTGGTAGTTAACGGCCCAGCTAGACAGAGCTGTACCACTCTGAATGATTGCTTTCTGGAACAGATCTGGAGAATATATTCACCGGAATTATATTAGTACAAAATCTGAACACGCAGAAGAACATTTTAAAGCTCATGCTCTGTACATTCTGCAGTGGGTATTGGTGGGAGTGCAAATACGATATTTACCTTCTGAATAGTGGGACAATGTCAACAGGCTGACACATGACGCTCCAGCTCCAGACCCGAATATGGTCACCCTTCGTGGATCTCCATTAAAAACCTGGATGTTCTCTTTTACCCATCTGAGAGCCTGAATCTGGTCCAAGAGTCCATAATTCCCCTTGGCAGCTTGATCGCCTGTGCTCAAGAACCCTAAAAAATTGTACCGCAGTTTATTTGACATAAAATTGGCTGAGATTACGATAATCATACAAAACGTCTGGCAAAAACAAATAAAGACTGATTTCCAGTGCTCGTGAACCTTGACATGAAACTCCTGAACATTATTTGGTCCTGTTCTTAGCCAGTGCATATACAATCAGAATTATTGGCACCCTTCAAGAGAATGGGCAACGATGATAGTATAAAATAATGAAAATAATACCATTCGAAGGTATCTGCTGTATCTCATAGACTGAATGTCTCCCACAATGCAGAAGAGTGGGTCTGATTTCACAGGCCATAGTGAAGATAGACAGTTGTGCCGAAAAATCACTGGAGAAAAGACTCGACTGCCTAAAGGACTTTAAAAATAGAAGCCACCAACAGAACAGCCAGACAGGGGGACTGACAAAGGGCATCCTGGAAACACTCACATAACAGGTTAAAATAAATCCCCAGCTCAGGTGACAGTGAACCCTCACACAGGGCCACAAAAACACGCCATAAGCAATGCATTTCCTGGACAGAAATAAATACATTGTCTTCCAGGATGTAGAAAATGACACATGGATTCTCCAACTCATTACAGCAGATGTGTTGTTTGTACCTTCATAAAGAAGGATCAGGAGGTATAGTAAGGAGGTATAGATATGTCTTAATCATACACCGGATGCACATATTACTCTAGCTTAAGTGACTCTCTTCTTTCAGCCTCAGAGTTGTTTTCAGTTTATTAATTATCGTGAAATAACCGCTCTGAAGAACGAGATTTTTCTATTTCGTATTTCTGTGCTCCCAATGTTGGATCTTTCTTTCAGGGCTGCTTGCGTGCTTGCTTTACCAATAGCTACTTTTTTATTGAAATTTTTTGTTGTTGTTTCCGAGTGACATGAAAGGCTGTGTTTTTTCTATTATCAACGTCAACAGAGATAAAATGAAAATAATAATCCATCCATCCATCTTCAACCGCTTACTCCTTTTCAGGGTCACGGGGAACCTATCCCAGGGCACAAGGCAGGGTACACCCTTGACAGAGTGCCAGTCCATCACAGGGCACAATCACATAAACACACTAAGGACACTTTAGACACAACAATCAGCCTACCATGCATGTCTGTGGACTGGGGGAGGAAACCGGAGTACCCGGAGGAAATTCGCGACACACGGGGAGAACATGCAAACTCCACACACAATTTGTAGGCCCTGGCGGGACTCGAACCCCGGACCCTGGAGGTGTGAGGCGGATGTGCTAACCACTAAGCCAAAAATAATAATAATAATAATAATAATAATAATAATAATATTAAAATAAAATAAAGAAGAGAGGCTGGAACTAACTTGTCCGTGGATGTTCCACAACATTAAACGTAACTATAAGTGGATAAAAAGTATGTGTCTTTCATTAGTCATTTATTTTTAAATCGTCGGCAAGTTGGTGTGTTTTAAAAGGAATGAAACACTTAAAGAACAGTTATGTTCTAGGTAACAGTTCACACGCACGCAAAAAGGAACCAAATAGCTAAACAACTCGAGTTGGAGCAGAAAGCGTGAGAGACACTTTCATTGGGAAGTCTAATAAAAGTGAGGGTGTTATTAATTTTAGCTCGGTGTCTCACAATGAATGATTTTCACTCATCAAATGTTCAGTACAGGTCTGTTCCTAAAAATAAACTGTTACTGAATATCTGAACCGAACACACTCCTTGGTTTCAAACCACGCCCTATATGTCTTGTGTTGCTGAAAATAACCTCCAGTGCGGTTCATTTGCATGGGGATAAATTCATTAGTCAATGTTCATTCCTAGCTAATGGCTGCTTCATTTGATAAATGTCCCTCTTTTAAATGGGTCAGATGTGACCGGATGATCGATTATACCTGGGAACAGCAGATGGCATTTCCCTCTAAAGCTCCGAGTACTCCGATACAGCAGAGTATTTCACACGCTTTATATGAAGGTTCCCGTAACAAACATTATTTACAGCAGTAATTAGCATGAATAATTCATGAATCCACGAGTAAAAATAAGCCCAAAGGCAATAACTTACTCTGTAGTGGTTCATTTGTACAATTCAACAGTGAGGCTGTGTGGAAGTTTCCAGCATCACATCACTGAGTCTAGCTGCTGCTATTTAACTGCTGCTCTTTTATATGGACTCTTATCCGCATATTAAGCCATTTATTAAGTTCTGTTTAGTGCATTTAAACAAACATCAATAACCACTTATTAAATTTGGGCTATATTACGGGGCCAGTGTTAAATACTTAAACCCGGGACTATTCGTTTTAACATGGCATCGTTTTATTAATTCAGCAACTCAACATACTGAAATACACTCATGAGAAAATAGATGAAACTTATTACAATTTCAAGAGCTTGATTTAATATCTTCATGAAGTTGTGCTCATGGAGCAACTTTCAAAGCACAATATTCAAATAAAACGCAACACCATAAGATGCGCTGGATCAAGTGCTATTTTATGAGCTGCTCAGTAACGAGTGTGGAAGCCATTCTGTTCAATTCAACTAAACCTTACCCTCCTGAATGTGATCGTTATAACTAGGACTATTCCTACAGCAGGCTACTAAACGTCTTTTTAAATAGTTTCTGGCCTTTATGTTACATTCTATTACTCTCGACAGGAGTGAAACAAAACGCTACTTCCTTCTTTAGTCTTCATATTCTATCCCTGATATTTTTCAATCTTAAAGGTGACTTTGTGTTTGTGTTTAAAAGTGGTGGACGCTTCTACTTAAAACAACAACGACGTGGGAACCATGGAGGTGATTTCCTCACCTGAATAAGTGGACTAAAGCAGCTGCGTAACCCGACTCTGAATACGAGGAACTTCTCCCATGTAAACACTGACCGAACTTTTGCACTTAAATCACCAGCTCTGTTAGCGCTGTTACCCTTAGATTATTAATTATGTCATTTATGATTTGATAGTTTCCTAATGTAGTGAATAATGTGAGTAAATTTGTGTTACCACAAGCCTGCACTATTAAAAGTAGATAAAGATCCTATATTCTGTTACAGCCATCCATCTACTGGGTCATAGGGAACCTGGATCATAAGACTGGGAGCATCGGGCACAAAGCGGGGTACACCCTGGACAGGTGTCAATCCATCGCTGGACACACTCACACCCCCGTTCATACACTATGGACACATTGGACATTCCAATCAGAATACCATGCAGGTGTTTGGACTGGGGACAAGACCGGAGTACCTGGAAGACACCCCCACAGCACGGGGGGAACATGCAAACTCCACACACACACACAGGACAGCGACGGGAATCGAACCCCCGACCCTGGAGGTGTAAGGCGAACGTGCTAACCACTAATCCCCCGCGTGCCCTATTTTCTTACATCATCCCTAATTTTAAATGTTTAGCCAAAATCACTGTTTTTCTTTTCAAATAATTGAAAAATGTTTTTGTTTTGATCTGAATGATATAAACTCTTTCATGACGTATCATAATTGTTTTAAAAAACAAAATCCATGGATCCTTTGTGCTGAGAGGGGGATTACATGGCAATTTCAGAGGAGTGCAAATGAAGTGACCTTCACCCACCGACACATAAATCACACGCCTTTTGATAAAGGTTAATTGAAGTCCCTTTTTTTGTGATGCAGAAGTTTTACCCTGACAATTTATTCCAGGGTCATCGGCATTCTTCTTTTATTTATTTCATTATTTTGCAATCCCTTTTTAATGAGCCTCTGATCCATGCAGCCAAGCAGTGTACACCTTCACTCTCATATGTTTTAAACTCTGGTGCCCCAGACTGTCTGAGGTGTCATCCATTATTCCGCATCCTGGTGTTCCTTCACCTCGCTGACTTTTCGCTATAAATCTATCAGAACCGAGCATGCCACATCAACTTCTATTTACCTGCTGTAATTCCACAGGAGCAGGTCTGCTGATACGAACCGTCAAGGTCGTGGAAGGAAAGGTTTTGTTAGCAGAGGCTCTGAAGCACCATGACTGGCTCGTTCTGTCCTTGCTCTACTTACTCCAGCCTGTTTGCAAAGATGTCCTGATGTGGCACCTGTAGAATTCCTTTTAGCATGCGCACAGGAGTGAAAACCCGCCACCTTTCATCAGCTGGTCAACATCAAAGATTAGCAGCAGGGGGATGGACTTTATACAGTCTCATGGGGAATGTAAGTGGAAGGACAGACCTCGTCGTTTACTTGAACCCTTTATATTTGAGACAGCTTTGTGTCTGTGCTTAGTAGGTACAGAATAATATGATTAACATGATCTTCCAAGTCTCCATTACCAGCAGCTCTGGAGAGTGACGGCCACCAGATAAGAGTTTTGTGTACCACAATGTACAACCTGGAAGAAACACAAAGGTCTGGCACAACATTATGTTGAGGTAAGTCTTGAGCTTAGCGGACTGACCAGTGCTTGACGATCCAGTCCAGTGGAACTGTTCATGGGTCTAGATGACAACATGGGCCATCTCTTCATATCTCTGCTCTATTTATTCTTCATGATATGCAGTCCTCCATTATCTACTGAGGGCTCCAGTTGAGACTCGTCTATGGCTTATCTAACAGGAATACTGTGCCGGAAAAGCAGAGATGATGCACATTTTTAAAGGTTTCTTAAGGTCCACTGATGCAGATCGGGTCATTTTCTGCTTTAAGGATGTGATAACACTGTAATGTTATGAGAGAACTTCCAGACATTTGAACATAGCTTACTATAACCATAACTTGCTTAACATTGGTCACATCCTTATGGCCTCCATCAGACATGTTGTATTCACCATTCAAACATCGGTTTGTAATCAGCAGGATACTTTTCAGTAGTTCCTTTCAGATACTCCAGCATCAGTGCGAGTTGTTCCTGCAAGTGTTCTGGTGATTACTATATTCAACGAGAAGGTGTAAGGTAAGTAGGACGTAGGGCTCAGGGGCTGATTAATGTGCCAGAATCCAGCAAGTACCTTCCAAGTTATTGAAAATTCATGCGCATGAAATTTTTGCCAGTTTCTCTTCCATTCTCATGTAGGCAAATTAGATCGACACAAATGCAGATTTAGTTATTTGGTTTCAGAGCACCACTCCGTGGCTTTATCTCCTCCATTCTACACATTCTCCATTCTCCGGTCGATTCAGTTCTTCGAGAGGATTTTATTTTAAAGGCCAGATCTAGATCGGATAAAAGGAACAGCTCCTTCTTTAAGTTGAGTTCAGGTTCTGATGTGGCCTTTAAATTAATCTCAGATGTTCCACCTTGGGGACACATTGTGTCTGCTACCTTTTATTCACTTTCCTCGCAGCAGTTGTGCCTTCGGTGTTGGCAAGAAAGCAAGCTGCCAATAGCCCTTAGTGGAATAGTGTTAAAACTCCTGTTAAAACGCTCGTGGTAATCCGACGCTCGGCGGTATGAGGCATTGATAGAT
Source organism: Noturus placidus (assembly GCA_022414735.1). Taxonomy (NCBI): domain Eukaryota; kingdom Metazoa; phylum Chordata; class Actinopteri; order Siluriformes; family Ictaluridae; genus Noturus; species Noturus placidus. The sequence continues at coordinate 14,872 of JAFFST010052073.1, forward strand.
AGATCCTTTATTTGTCATTGTAGGTAGTACAACGAAATTTGCAGTGCTTACCCGTTAATACATCATTCATACATTTAAATAAATAAAACAAGAAATTAAAATAAAAT
>JAFFST010052076.1:14959-27901 GCA_022414735.1 Noturus placidus
TTTGTGTGGGGGGGGGGGGGGGGGGGGTGACAAAAACAGGCTACAGGAATTGAAACTGCAGGACTACATGAATTTAAATCTCCTCTGCTCAAACTCCCTGGTGCTAAATCAGTGTAACCCATAACGCAACCTCATCTTACAGTTAGCCGAGCATGGAGGTTTAGTGAACACCTATTTTCATTTTGTTTTCGTCTGCTGCAGTTGCTGAAGGTTGTACACACACACAACCCTGTTTAAATCACATCACACCATCACACACTTGCAAAGAATAGAGCATCGACTACTGGATTGAGACAATCACTCAGTGGTGGTGCGGTGTCCAAAGGCATTAGGCTGAGAGTGTAAGCTAGGCATGTATTGCCATGCTATTGATATTTTTACTCGTGTCAGATGTCTATAGAACCACAGATCTATAGAGATAGATTTCTAAATAGTTTTAGGTAAGGAATAAAGCATTTAGGGGCACGCTGTTATTGGAAAATAATCAATGATGCAATGCAGATTTCCCATCCGGAGGTTTTCCTATAACAGTATGTCCCAAGGTGTTTTATCCTTCTTATACCAGAGCAATATTTCATCAATTAATTTTTTTTATTATTATTGTTATTATTAAAAAATGACACATTCTTTCTATTCAATTCTAGTTACATTTAATATAGCCGCTATAGCAGCTCAAAATGGTCCTTCCCTCACTAAGCTGCCTTTTTTTCTCTCTCTTGAAATAAATAAGACAAAATAATGCAACTTGTCAGCTTTTATTCTGTCTGTTACATAGTGCTGATGCTGGAAACTCCTCCAAAAAACACTACATAAATACCTCCTTTCAGGAAACATCATTGTATCAAACATTATACGTTTTTTATTTTATTTTGTTTTTAAATCTGGGACAGAATTCGGGAATGCTGTTAAGGACTATATATACTACTGTATATAATATACATTCGTACGTTTTTATTTCTTCAGCAAAGCAGAATGGCAGGACAGCCACCTTGTAATTATTGTCGCAGTCTGTTCCCAGTCAATGATTGTCCATAGACAATACGTCTGTGATATATCGCAATAAGCAGTAATCTCGCTTCCTCTGGCCTCTCTGCACCACAGCTCCTATTTTTTGGCTATAATTAGCTGCTAGGGGAAACTTTCCGGCAAATAAAGACTGTGGACTCAGCCTGCTCCCAGAGCTCCAAACCTCAAGTGAAGAGAGTGTGAGAGAGAGCGCGAGCATTCAGCCCAAGAGGATTTGTCATGGGCCAGTTCCTGCTGTATTCTAAAATAAAAATAAACTAGAGGGCCAGCATGATCTGAAGGCTACAGCATTAGTCTTCTTCCTTGGAAGGAGCTGGGGCACGGAAGTAGGCTTGATTGTTTGCTCAAAGCCTTGTTGTGGGGATGCTTTGCGTCAGAGCAGCAGTGTCTGCATTTCCCAAGCAGGCAGTATGTGTCTGCTTGGCGTTTCTGTCGAGCTCCAGGAATCTTTGGTGCCAACACAACATCCTGCTTTTAAACCGCTGTGCTGCACGTGAGGCTAATTAATGGGTTGGCCGATGGCCAGGTGTTGGAGGGCATTAGGCAGGTGATTGGGGGGGAAGTGAGTTGAATGAGGTAGCCCTTCATTACCGCCCTCATTTATACAACAGCGCTAATGAAGACAGTGCATGCACCCTTTTCTGGTGGTCTAGCAGTAATTGTGTATTTGAAATAGCACATTAACCTTTTAACCTGCTCTTTTTTCTGCCTCATAAGCAAAAGTGCTTCGTGGCGATTTCAGCAGGTGGATGTTTAAGTGATTTGCTTGTCCAGAATGGATCCATTAGCTTTCCTCCAGCCTATATTTTAGACCATATGAGAGATTGCATTATGCAGACCCACCACGGTGGTCACACGTTCACGTTGAAGATTTTAATAGCCATATTTCCACGAACTGAAGAGTTCACCATTATTCATCTTGACACAAAAGACCACTGCTAGCCTCAGGGATGAAAAATCTCTACCTCCCCATGACGAATGTTCTTCGATAATGCCTGAGGTATCCGCTGGTTCATATTTATCAGAGAGAAAGACTCTTTTTACAAAAGGTCCTCACCATGATAACTCTCAAGTAGAGGAGCTTATGACCCCATTGCAGTCTGACTCTAGTTTGGACCACCATCTTTCAGCGTGATGCCAGGAATAAAAACAAGATCTTACAGAGTCCTAAAGAAAGGTTCTTTCACTCAGTCCTACAGGTTGGAAAGCCTCGTGGGGAGTATGTGATAATGCTCTTTCACTATGAGTGAAGGCATGTTCCCCAGTAATGATGGAGGAGGAAAATGACCTCTATGTGAGATCTGTGAGAACATTCTTCCTAGATCAGGGTACCTTGCTGTCTCTCTTTTTCTTTTTTGCCCTCTTAAGTGTGAGAAACCCAATGGTTCTGGATGCTTTTTAGCTTCCTGTCACAGTCTTACTCCTTACTAGACTTGGTTCCTGGAGGTTCATATAAATATCAGCTATAAATTGCTGAATTGGAAAGCAGAAGTTTAGTTTTTTACCTAGTAGCTGTTGGATAATAAAGTCTTCTTGGTGGCTTCCAGAAACTGTAGTATTCACAATGCAAAGGAATCGAGTAGTGGATTATGAGAGATGTCAAGTGTTGAAGTCAGATGTCAAAGGGAGAGATACAAGTCCTCAGAGTAAGAGGAATCTTAGAGAGGTGATAAGACCATGAAATTGAGGAAATGAGGAACGTTCTGTGGTGTGATAAGTGTGCTGTTGATATCAGAAATTAACGAACAAGCTGAAGGTGATACTATGATGATTAGGTGTAAAGGTGGTATAGCACAACCGTATGACAGTAGTGGTCCAGTAAATAATGCATTGAGCTACTGATTGGAAGGTTGTGGAGTTCAAAACCCATCATTGCTAAGCTGCCACTGTTAGTCCCTTAAGCAAGACCCTTATACCTAGTTGTATCCTGTCTCAAATGTTAGTTGCTTTCTATAAAAGCATCATCCAAATTATTCAAAATGTGAGGAGGTAATGGAAACATGGTGGGCTACCCAGTCTAGGGAATTTTTCTCATCAAAATTGCATCCCTTGGCTTGTCTATTGTGTCTTAAATCAGTGTAGACTGCAAAGTTGCTGTATTGCAAAAAGTGCTTTTTTATTCTATAATGTGAGGCTGAGGCTGAAGTCAAGGGCACTGTTGAGTAATGTTTAAACACCTCCTTTTGTTCACTGGAAACCACTATCACCACAGATAGCAGATGCAAATACTTTCACAGAACTTAATGTATTCTTACTGAGGAGAAAAAGAATGTCTTATTGGCTATCCGCTTCTTTGATCCGGCCAAGTTTCACAGGTCTGAACAGTGTTCTACCGAGAAAAAAAACATTTACTTGCAGGAAAGGTATAATGATATCGACAATGAAGCACAGCAGTAGATGTGGTGGAAAGGGATGCTATTACTGAGACATACATTTTCGACCATACATAGCATTTTTGTTCTACTCTGGTTTACTGCATATTGGTTAGTGGTTCATGCCAAGATTCGTATGTAAGAGTATATCTCATAATGGCAAATTAGATGGGGGTGTTTTCTGTAACTGTATAAGAAAAGATGTTAGTAGAAACTGAAATGAGTAAGATCCTTGTTAGTGTCAACAGGGATATTAAGAGATATAATACTGGATTCTGTCTTGATTTGAGTCTTTTGAGGCAATTTGGATTTTTTGGCTCGAGATGATGGGAGATAATGTGCATCAACCACAGACATGTTTGGTGCTATATACTATATTTACTATAAACCTATAGTAATGGATAAGTTTAGCTTTCCTTTGTTGTTTCTCGGATCATCAGCACTTTATACTGGTCAGGGTACATTGGGGCATGAGGTGGGAATACATATTGGAGTAGCCAGCCCACATATAGGCATGTTTTGGGAGGTGGGAGGAAAGTCGTGGACCTGGAGGAAACCCAAAGTACTGTAGACACTGGGAGAAAATATGATACTTCACACAGACAGTAAACTGAGCACAGGATCAATCTGGGGACTTTGGAGCTGTGAGGCAGCATCAGTAACTGCTGTACCACCCCACATTTATCTGGTGCAGAAAACTGATCATATGTCGAAGTGTCCTTGAGCGAGGCACTGAAGCCCACGTTGCTCCCAATGGCAGGGTAGGGCCTTGCATGGAAGTTCTGCTGCCATTGGTGTGTGTGTGTGTGTGTGTGTGTGTGTGTGTGTGTGTGTGTGTGTGTGTGAATGGGTGAATGAGTAACAGTGTAAAGCACTTTGTAGACCACTTAAGTTAAAAGGCACTATATAAGTGCAGACCGTTTACCATTTACACTATCAGTGTGGAGAAAGAATAACTGTTTTACAATTGAGAACGTTCCCAATCGGATTTGGGAATATTTCCCAGAGGTATGCATTGTATCTCAAAGCATAGTAAAATGGACAGCTGTGGGATCTTGGTTTATGAGAATTTTATCTAAGAAATGAAAGCAATAAAGTATTTCTCTTTGTTTGGTTAGAAAAGCAGTGGTAAAAAAAAAACGTAAACAAGTGTGTATTTTGTTCATGACTAATGGCTATGCTTCCTCCGCCTTGGGGAAATTCTGAGGAGTGCTGCTGTGTTCACAAATGCTATCGTCTGATGTACCAAAGCTGTCTCCAGAAGATAAAACCGCTTTAGATCTTTCTTTAACCATACAAGAACTTAAGTCTGCTGCTTTTCAAATGGCAGCGGGCTGTCCCCCAGGGGTAGATGGGCTTCCTGTTGAGTTTTATACAATGTTCTGGTAGACTTGATTTTAATGTGCAAGTGTGCAGCCACTGGTGAGTGTTGAAGACTAGTATTGATTCTGCCTCTGCAAAAGAGAGATTGGTGTGATTTAAAGAACTGGTGACCCATTACTCTTGTTGGTACACTTTATAATTCTTTTCAAAGACTTTTCCCAACAGACATGAAATATAAATTTCTGCCCATTATACACATTGATCAGGCTTGACAGTCAATTCTGTACAATCTGTTTCTGTGTAGACACATAGAACTTTCCAAAACGTCAAATATGAACTTTGGACGTAGCTCGGTGTGAAGACCGAGCCATTGATTCTGTTCACGATGGGAATCTCTTTGATGCCTTGATGGCGTTTTGGATTTGTACGAATTTATTTAAGTAAGAAATAAAACACGATGGGACATGCTATATAAAAAAGATAGTCAACGACAGGGTGGAATGATGCCTCAACGTGAAACTGTTACCACCCAAGAGATTTTTTTTAATTGGGTGATTTATTGCTTACTTAATCAACACTTTCTGACCAATGAGAATCCAGAATTCAACAGTGGTATAAGATATATGGGGTTCATATTTTATTAAGCACGAATGTAGTGTTTCCCAGTTGAGCTATATACTTCACCCATAGATTTTACTACTTTCACTACATGGGAAAGTGAAACGAGCGAGTGGTGGAGGGAAAATTGGGCCAATTAATCTCTAGCCTACTGTCAGCTTATACAGATCCCTTTACACTGGTAGTTCAGGATAGGTGACCAGTGTGTGAAAGTGTGACCAGTGTGGTATTATCTACGTTCCTATTCAAGACGAATGTGGTGGAAAACTGCTAGGGCTTGGGGGAACTGTAATCCCATACAGGGCATTTATTTGGTGCAAGGCGTATACCAATTCTCAAAGGACATGATGAAGGAGAACAAGGAAGATAATACAGTGCAATCAGTAGCGATGAACTTTGTGGAATTGATGTGACTCATTAGTCTCTTGCAAAAGAAGCATGTTTTTAGTTTATGAGAAATACGATTGAGGGGGAAACGTGTTGTGATCCAGTCATAACAATCATATTTTGGGCTTTTGCAGACATAATGTTCACATGTATGGCCTCTGGAGACATAACGCACATGGTTTGTTGCTGCACATCGTAGATTTTGAGAATATGTTAAAATTTGAGAATTTATGTATATTGTATGATTTTATATTTGTATGTGAGCGCTGTTAAAATGCTCGATTAAAAGCCACCAATATGTGGGGATGTAAACAAATTGTGCTAATGGACAGAACAAGCCCTTTACCATATACCATATACCATAACATGGAGTCTGGTACGCACAGTCTGGTAAAAAAAATCCAGGTTTAGTAGGTCAATGATTTGATGCATTTTCAGTTTATGTGGTGTGCCGCAAAGGTGTAATTTTTGAGCGCCACATGGTGTTTAGAGGTAGAAGCAATGGGAGTTTTAAAACTGTAAGCTGATGCAAGATGCACTGAAGGGAACTTAGAAGGGAAGGGTCTCTGTGCTCTTTCTTTCTTTCTCTCTCTCTCTCTCTCGCTCGCTCTCTCTCTCTCTCTCTCTCTCTCTTGCACTGTAGTCACTCGGCCAGCTGTTCCACCTACAGACACTTGTCTCACTGCAGGGCCTAGGTCTCTATTATGCTACAGTCTCTGACTTGTGTGGAGATTAGAGCAAGAAGGAGAAACAGCCCAAGTAAGGAGAGTAATATCAGTTCTTACTTGAGCGGAAAATAAATTTTTGTGTAACCTAGAAAGGATGAGAGCAAAAGAGGAGACGAGCAGCTCTGCTGAATTAGGTAGAATCTATCCAATTATAAAACCTGATTATCTCTGTCAATTAAAGCGTGATGGACATCCTTTCAATTATCGGCCGGCGAGCAAAAAATCGATGAGCCGAGTCTATAGTTAGCCTCTGGGCTCCACATGAACCCTGCTGGCTCTGATAAAAACTTGGCCTGCTGATGCTCCGATAAGCTCAAGGAGCTCTCATTCTGAACAAAGAGTAACTGGGAGAGAAAGAGAGAGAGAGAGAGAGAGAGAGAGAGAGAGAGAGAGAGTGCCAGGACAAAGGTATCTGATGCATGGTCCACTTCGGGAGGACGGTTATTGAAAGTAAAGGTACATCCTGATTTCACCTGATTTCACGAAGGAACAGGAAGTGACCCTGAGCCTGTTTTGAAATACTAGCACCATTGATGCTAATTCTACCAAGAGTTTTCTGTCACTGTCAACAGCGATGATGCTTTCATGTGCGAGTCACACACAAAATCAGCTCCAAACCTCGCTGCTGTGTGTGCAGGCTCACAGCAGGGCACTGGGTTTTATTTCAGCTTATCCTTCCCCGACACCTGTAGTTTCTCTCTCTGTTTATGCCTTCATCATCACTCTCTCACTCCCTATCTCTCTCTCACACACTCTGCTGCAGGTAGAGATCCAGTTGCAGCTCAGTCTCTCGTGGAGTCCACGTGCGAGAGACACACTTCCTGCAGGATGTATAGGTTCACATAGGTTCATTTTATCCTTCCTCAGAACCTGCACTTGTTTATTAATCATATTCTATTTCTTCCTGTCTGTTCCTCACACAAATGCACCCTCTGAAAGAGAGCAAGAGAGAGAGAGAGCTCGAGTTTCAGCAGTGTCAGATCTGAAAGACACACTCGCACGTAACACCACAAGTTTTCCATGAGATCCTTTCGTATTTCTTCCACTGTACACTTTGACTCGTTTATTAAGGGTGCAATTAACAACTAGAATGCTGGCGTTCAGATCTGCAATTGGCAGCTCTCTTAATTGTGGAGATGCTGCTGCTGCTGCTGCTGCTGCTGTTCTTGTTGTTGTTGTTTAGTGGAGATGTTGGGTGAGTTTCGACTGAATAATTTTCTTTGACAACTTGACTGTTGTCGAATCAAAACAAACAAAGCTGTGTGTCTGTGAATTTCTCAAACAATACTGTGTTCACTGCGACACCAGAGAGAAGTAGCCAGACTTTAATAAACACACACACACACACACACACACACACACACACACACACACACACACACACACACACACACACACTTCTTTGTTTAACCTTTCTTCTGGGGACTTCCTACTTTTTATAAACCTATCCCTAACCTTAATCCCAGTACCCACACATAAACCTAAAAAGATATAAAATATAAATATAAAATATAAACGATTGAAAGAAAAGAAAGAAGGAGACCTGCTTTTTTTGGACCAGTCAAATGTCCCCACAAGGTCAAAACTCTCAGATATTACTATCCTTATGGGGACATTATTCTCCTCCAAGAAATAAAAACATGAGAACACATGCACAGATATACACACACACAAACGCAGATACAAACACGCACACACACATACACAAACACAATGATAAAGACAGACACATGCAGATACACAGATTAACAGACAAAGAGACAGATACCCACAGACACACAAACATGCAGTCACACAATGATATAGATACACACATGCACACAAAGACACATATAGAAACAGACAGGCAGGCACACACACACACACACACACACACACACAATATAGTGTATGTAATGCCATTAAAATGGCTTGTGTTACAAAACTGATTAAAATGTTTTACAGGTCTTCAAGGTTTTATATCATCAATTATCCTTCATCCAGAGTTTGATATCTAATTTCATTTAATTGGAATAGTGGGATTGAGGAAGTGTGTGGTGTCGGGACAAATGACTCATAGTCTCTGAGCACGATTCTGAACCGCTGACACATACTATAAGATAAACACACACATTTTCACACATACACACACGAGCCACAGTGGTACAATGACGGCCGTCACAAAATCCCATTTCACACTGACACCGCTGATTAGGATTGTTTTGGACGTGATTGTCTGAGTCTCAGCACCGCAGGCCATGGACTCCATGGAGGCAAAAAGGCAGCAGATAAATCTGTTTTTATTCTCTCACCCACTCTCTTTCTCTCCTCCTTTTGGGAGCATGTGTGTCGTTCAATATCACAGCCGTAAAAAATTCGGGAGTGCTGATGTAGCAAGCTGCAAGGCAGACACACGGTACGGTACAGCCTCTCTCCAGAGGAATAAAGCACCGATCCAAACGAAACAGAATGAAGATCGAAAGATTAATGCTCCAAAAAGAACATGCCAATAACGTTGTGCGAAGAGTTTGTTCTGCGTCTGCGTGTAAGCATCAGTCTCAGTTTCAATCCAGAAACGTGTTCGGAATTATTTGATGCATTTAAATCGTTCATGTGCCTTGTTTAGGTTCTTTCTCAAATTTTCTTTCTTTATCACTTTCATTCTCTGACTCCCACTCAAATCATTCTCTCTCATTACATTTCACCTTCTCTTAATATATGCTTGTTTGGCTTGAAAAATTACAGCACATTTATTATACATGTGTTTTTGTGAATACAGAAATGCTACTATTTAATGGAATTTAGTTCAGTTCAGGCTGATGAGAAAATAAGTGATAAAATCAGAAAATTAACAAGAAAAACTGTCAGTACTTCAACTTAAACAACGTAAACATTGCATCGAGAAAAAGGACTGTCTAAAACGAACGAAAACGTTTTGTCTTACCGTCCACTCCAAAGGTATTTGAACAATGAGGATGGTTCTATTGGTGCACCTGATTGATTTTCCCTCTTTTCTCGGCTTCAAAACGGCTTGCTTTTTAACAACAGATGCAGTCTTCTCAAGAGCAGAGCAGACATTCAGAGCTGTTCATTCTTTAAATAATCAATTTATCAGGGCACACCGGGGCATGTGTTCCAATATTTTTGATCAATTGTAAAAATGGGTGGGCTCAAACAAAAGGTGCCATATTATAAGTTGTTTAACACGTCTAGATGTAAATACGATGAAACAAAAGCTGAAATTCTGATCACTCGTATCATATTCGTCTTTTGATCTCAAAACCAAATGTCTTCAGTATATAGTGAAAACAATAGAATTGGACTTGCTGCTCCAATACTTTTGGAGAGGGCTGTCGGGAATGATCAAACCTCTTGGGGGTATGCAGTTATTGGAAAATAATGAACAGCAGGGTGTTTGAGGTGTTGTCTTTACTACTCTAAAGTTGATTATGTTTCGATAGCAGCACGTTCAGAAGTATTGTATTCCTCTTACACCCCAGAAGTTTAATATATACATATAAAAATACATCAAAACCATAAATAGCGTATAGCTTTATAGACTTAATAAGTATATTGCCAAAGCTTACTTAGCATGACTAACCCCTAAAACCGTCTCCTTATTACTCAGTTATTTAGTAACTACAGTGAAACAGCATGCAGTTGCGAGAAACTGGATCTGTCGATGTATCCTGTGAGGTGAAGTAGTTTTTTTTTTTTAAATGAGTAAGTAAGAAAACTGAACACCTGGACGTTCTGCTTTAATCTGTTGTAAAGTGCCACAGACAAAACAATATGACAAAACAAAAATAACAGCAACCGAATTAGCAAAAATTTTAAACAAATGTCCCACCAAACACAAAAATCTTTGTACTTAAGGACTCATTAATGAGCCGCTCTCAGATCCTAACGGAACTCTAAATAAGTGTTTTATTAAATGCAGGCCAATTAGAAGGTAAATAGGCAAACCTGTAGATAAAAGACTCAAGTGTAGACCTGGTATTAATTGTAAGACAAGTAAATGTGGCTACATGTGTAATTAGAGTTATCGGGATTTGAGTGTTTTCCAATTATATCTAGAGTGTTTTCAATCAAATCACAAGTTTCACTTCACATCGACCTTTTCTGCTGCTTTCACATTTTTTTGTTTGTATTATTTTAATTGTACAGGAAGTGGTCACTTTTCAAAATTGTCGCTACCTTCATTTTTTGGGTGTTTTTTTGTAAATTGAAGAATTCTTTTTTTTATTGTTGTTTACCTCCTGACTAATCAGGTTGCAGGCTTGGGTATAGGGGAGTGTGTGGGGAAAACAAATATGGAAGACCAAATGGCAGTGAAAAGTGAGTCCTCTTAGTAAGTGAATATGAGGACATGTTGAATGGAAACTATTTTGTATTTTATTGCCGAAATTTCCAATGTTGCAAAATATTGAAAAGTTTTTGCGATATTCTCCAGTGCATTAAACGATGTCCCAGTTTATTTGTCACGCCACACAAACAACTGACATTCTCATGATTTTCTTTCTCCAAAGGTACAGTAAAGACAAACAACTTCCTCATCACCAGAGTTACACCAATCTATACTTCTTCTGCAATACTGAGTATAATAAATTTAATCTAGAGAGCAAGCGAGGCTTGCTAGTTAGTCAATACCAGCTAGTACTGGCAAATATATTGTTGTGGTTACAGTATGTGTGTCGTCTGAGCTGTTTGGGCTTTTTTTTTTAAGCCCAAAAAGACTTTTTATGAAAAAGTATGAAAGCATCCTCAGGTTTAGTTAATGCAAAGAAATCAAAAAGATCCCACTGCTTCAAGTTAAATCAAAAACCGCATCCGAGACAGGGTTGTTCAATAGCATGTTGATCACCTCCTTTAAACGCAAGCACTTTCCTTTAAAGATGAGAAAAAATCTGTGGTAGAAAATGTGGACTGAAGAAGAAAATAGTTTTTTCCCTTTGCTTTCAAATGTAATATGATGCAACATAAAAGCAAGCAGGGATATTGAAATGAAACATAGACAAGATTATGATGGATATAATGATATATGAATGAGGAGATGGCGAGCATTGAAATACAGTCATGTGAAAAAACTAAGTGCACTCCATGGAAATGGTTGGCTTTTTTTTAACCTATTTGGAGTGGCACACACTTGATCATCTTTGAAACAGTGCCTATTAATAACATTTATATACTTGAACAAAACCAAGGAAAATAGCTTTTTCAATCATTTATTACGTCCATTAAGTACGCCCTTGCTTCAGAAGCTACTATTGCCCCCTTTAGCAGAAATAACTTCTTGTATGTGTTTTGCATAAACCAGTCCACCAGTCTCTGACATTGACTTGCTGGAGATTTTGACCACTCTTCCATGCAATATTCTTTCAGTTGCAAGTTGTTTGAGGGTTTCATTGAATGTACTTCTTGTTTCAAATCCCCCCTTCCTAACATTGCAATGGGATTCAAATCTGGGCTTGACTAGGCCATTCCATAATGCTCTATTTCTTCACTTTGAGACATTCCTTTTTGAGCTTGTCCACTATTTTGGTTTAACTTCAACTTGAAAGATTGACTCACATTATCTTCAAGCACTCTTTTATATGATGCAGAATTCATAGTTAAATCAATGAATGCAAGCTGTCCAATCCCTGAGGCAGCGAAGCAACCCCAAACCATAACATTTCCACCCCTGCGCTTCACAGTTGGTATGAGGTGTTTCTCCTGAAAAGCTGTCTTTGGTTAGTGCCAAACTTCTCTGCTGTGACTGTGGCCAAACAACTCTAACTTTGATTCGTCTAGAGCACATTATTACAAAAGGCCTTGACTTTGCCTATGTGCTCATTGGTAAACTGTAATCTTGCAAAGGCTTTTTCTTGGCATGCCTTCCATGCAGGTCTCCCATGCAATTTCTTTCTGATTGTAGAAGCATGCACTTTGACACCAACAGTTGCAAGACTTACTAGCAGATCCTGTTATGAAATTTGGGGGTTCTGTGTGACTGCTTTTTGCATCAGACAATCTGCTCTTGGCCTGAATTTGCTGGGATTGCCAGTCCTGGACAAATTGTCAGGCAATTGAAATCTGCGCAACTTGTAAATGATTTTACTTACAGTAGAATGATGTATTTCAAATAATTTGGAGATCTTTTTAAATCTCTTGCTAGACTCATTGGCATCCACAACCTTTTTTCTAAAGGCTTTATAGATCTTGGCATGATGATACCACACACCTCAAAAGCAAACTAAGATAACAAAAGTAACACCAGACACTAGATTTGAGAGGGGTATAAATAAGACAGGTTCCTCCTGCACTCCCTAAACATGTTCTAATCACTGGCAGCCAATCTTGAACACCTGATCCTAATTTTCTGGATTTGAAGGTGTAATAAATGTAGGGGTGTACTTAAATTTTCCATGCGACTGATCAGTTTTTGTTCATTGAAATTGTGAAAATGTCCATTGTATGTGTCATTTTGTAGCATATCAACTTTATTAATAGGCACTGTTTCAAAGCTG
>JAFFST010052076.1:40246-62812 GCA_022414735.1 Noturus placidus
ACCTGTAAGGCCAGAGAGGTTGGTGGGAATAGATGAGGTAAGCAGAGCCATTGGAGAGGACGAGCCGCATGCATGTACCTCTAATGCATGCATAGTGTTATAGAGGTATAGAGAGTTAAGGTTGGATGAGGTGGTGGACATTAGTTTGACATGAAATCCAATCAGATTTCTTCATAAAATCAGAAAAAGCGGACTGTGGAGGTCCATAAGCTCCAATTATGTGTTAAATCTTAAATGAGTGCATTTCGCCTGAATCAGATTGTAACTGATTCTTTTGGTTTGTTGGTTCAAATCTCCAGCACACATGGAATTTCGTCAATGCTACAGCTCTGTAACACTCAGTCTAGCAGCTCGCATCTACACCCAAATGCTGCAATCCAAAACACATGGCAGGTTTGGTTAATTTCCTGTAGTCAAGTCAATTCAGAGACAAATCCTTTCTCACTCGAAACAACCACCAGCGTTCCATTTGGAAGCAGACCGCAGCCACCTCACTCAATCTCTCTCGTACCAGTTGTTTTTGGTCTGAGTGTGATGTGTTCTTACCTGCCTAAAAAAAACATATCTAGGTGTAAAACACACCAGGGTTCCATTCAAATGGACTGTCACAGTCTCTCGTTCCCTTGACAAATAGCAGAAAGGACGCACCCTTGTGACATTTTTTCCACCACATACGCAGTGTCCAACAGTATGGGTTCTGTAGTTGGGTTCTCCATCCATCCTTGTATAACTTATCCCACCTTCGCTCATGCACGGATTTGAGCCGTATCTCCATCGTCGTCTCCTCAAACACGTCACGCAATCCTCCAAAGAGCATTCCCAGGAAGGTGATTGAAGAAGGGGGAAGGGGGGAAAGTGGTAGAAAGTAAGGATGAAGAAGCTGAACAGAGGGGCGGCGGTGGGAGTGAAGGTCCTCTTTCATGTTCGATATTGTGCATAAATTATTCAGGCCGCCTGGTGTGGTAGCGGCGGGGCGTCTGCAGAATGAATTGGCCTGTCTCTGGCTGAGGTTAGACGAGGGCTTTTAATCATCCTTCGGCACAAATATAGTCCAGGTACCCCAGACTCAGGCAGGAAAACGGGGAACTTCGTCCTCCGCTGAGTGTTCGCAGACCAACTTAGAGCAATTAATTTCTCCAGAGAGTGTCTGAAGCGACAGGAAGAAAGGCTGAAATATAGTCCCTTGTCGATATCGACCCATCTGAATGGGGATGTTCAAGCAAAAGGGTAAGAGGTGGGGGGAAAAAAAAAGCAAACATTTGGATGGGGGAATAAAATATGTCTTCATAGTGAATGGATGTGAAAACGGCTCGTGTCAATAGTAATTTTATTGATGAACACAATGGCTCGGTTCATCGATCAGCAGGATGTCATTTCCTGGCTGGAGGTCCTGAGGTGTGTGAGGTTGATTAGATTGAGAAAACGGGTGTGCTCGTCAGCGTGGCTCCCTTTTGCCTTTTTGACTAATTAAAGCCACTCTGGGAAGCCATAAGAAGATTGGATTGGACCACAGGTTACAAAAGAAAAACATGTTTCATTAGGAAAACTGCAACGCCATAGATTTCTCCTCATCTGAACCTCAGACTATATATCTCCTCATATATTTATGTCTGGCATCAAGGCTTTTTTGTTATTGTTCATGAAATGGACTTTGCCATTTTCAGCTCTAGCAAACATTTCACTCACAGGTTATGAGCTCGTATCTGTGGCCCGGCTTTAATTAATGCATTTTCATAGTCGTTAAAAAAGAGTGCACCTAATTGTCAAAGCGGGTAATTGATTAAAGAATGTAACCAAGTGTAAAATGGTGAAGGATTGGTCGCAGTGTTTCCTCGGAGACCTTAACGAGCAAGTTCAACTCTTTCTTCTCTGACCGAGATGGCGTCACCAGAGCTGTCTGGAGCGAAATGGTCACAATGTCACAGCTAGCAGCTTGCCTTTTTTTATCATTTAATGGCTGTAATATCAAACAGATATGGAGGAAATTGCCATGGGAATACGAATCAGATTTATTTAATTTGACGAATCAAATAAGGCCTTTCATTTTTCTTAAGAAAACGCCTCTGCATCAGATATCAAACCTAATGCATGTCAAACCTGCTACTACCAAGACTAATATGTTATAAATTAAAGGTAATTATAAATTAGCATAGTGATTCGGGATGAATTCATTCAACTTGATCAAAATGTGATATTAGTTACTGATATTAATTTGAGAAAAACTCAATGAATCTTAAACATTTATCTGCATGCCCACTATGACACCTGCCCTACCCTGCTCTGTGTGAGCTGTGGCCTTACTCACGCCCTTCTGTATGTTAGGACGTGCTGCTGCTTGGTGAGGAGTTGGTGTCTGAACCATTTTACTGCCAGCTGGAGGCCGAAACATGCCGTGTGTTCACCGAGCAGCTTGGACGCTTTGCTTTGGTTGGAGAGTCCCTCAGCATGGCCGCAGCCAAACGCCTCAAACTGCTGCTTTTTGCCCCGGCCTACTGCTCCACGCTCGAATACACCATCCGTGTCTACTGCACTGACGACACACACGACCTCATCCACGTGAGTGGCTTTGATTTTGATTTATATCAAATTGGTGTTGAACTTGGTATATGGGAACTACGGGATAAATAATTTAGCATGTTCAAATTGATTCACTGCTTGATATTACACTATGTTGAATTTAGATTAGGCAAGAATATGATATCAAAAGCAACAACAAATATGTTTATATGTTAATGTAGTGACTGGTGATTGGTCATGTTCCCTTTCAAAGGGAACTTCAACATTGCATTTAGCATAACAGTATGGGAATGCCTTGCGCGTGACCGGTATCTGAAGCTTGTGTAAAATCATGCTTCTACTTATAGGCCTGCCATGATCAGGTGACGGGACAATTAAGCGCGTTGCATGATATATATATATATATATATATATATATATATATGGCACCTGTGAACCACGCCGACAGCCTTATTATCTTCAGCGAGACTGCATGTCTGACGTTTGTGTGACAAAAATTCTTCATTTCTACTTGATATTTTCTCAAAATCTCTTAACTTTTCTATCCTTTTTTAAGAGGAAAGGAGAGGTAAGTAATGAGCAAGGGAGAATTCAAGAAGTGTGTTACGGTTTGCTCCCGTTTCATCACAGGAACAAGTGCATACTTTCTGGGTGAAGATTTGGCTGTGCAGTAGGCGATGGCAGCCTCGAGAGGCTGTGCATGGTAATGCCCACATTAAGGCGACTCGGCTCGCGTCTCGCGCTTTTCAAAAAAATAAAAAACGAAAGCCGAAGCGAGTCGGGTTTCAGAGACTCGCGGATCTGGACCTGCCGCTGCCAAGGCAGCCAGCCGTCTCAGGTTCGGGGGATCTCTTATGGATCCGAAAGAGGAGCCAGAGACGAGCGCTGCTCCATCTCTTGCTCCGTCTTCCGGGTTCGGCTCTCTGCTGGATTGGAGCTCGCTTCGTGACTCCTCCTTCCACTGTGGGAAGCCAAAAGAGTAATAATTTCTCTCTGACTCCGAGGAGTTAGAAGGATGTGTTAAAAACTGAGAGCAGCCTATAAAGAGCTACTTGAAGTGATTACCCAGTGAAAGTAAATCCCTCACACTGCAGAAACTCCCCTGTCTTCCAGAAGTGCATGACAAAATCTCAAGCTTCTGGGGGTAAACCATAAGCCATATTCATAACTCCAGGATGTTGGACTATTCGGCCATTGTTGGGATGAAGGCATGGCTATTTAGCTATGCTCAAGGTGGAGGAGGCGCTTGTGAGCTACCTCTCTACTGATGGCAGGTAATTATGGGGGCTGCCTTGCATCCAAGCCATGTAAAAAAAGAAGCAGGCCTACCAAGCAGACCTGCTGAGTGAGCTCGACACATGGCGGCATTCAAAGAAAGCCAGTTCCTGACCTGTTGTCTCGAGCTCACCCGGGTGTCCACGAGTTGAGCCTGGGCCTGCATTAGTGTGAGGAAGACCCAGAAGGCGAGCATGGCAGCCCACCAACCCCGCAGACAGCCAGGGGAACCGGGCGGCCACAGTCGCGGTCTGCTACTAGGCCTGATCTGAGAGTGATCATAAAGGCCAAGCAGGCAAAGAAGAGTGGCCCTGAGGGGCCATGGAGGGATGTATCTGGGGACATGCAGTTGTTAGGGCAGGTAGCCTCCAGTGCTGGGCCTCCCCTAGCCAAGGCGCCCCAAAGTTTTCAGTGTTCTCTGGTCAGCGAGCTGTCACAGGGCAAGGAAAACCTGATGCTTTCCCTCCAATAGAATGTGGAATAGTTAACGTCACTAAAAGACCATCGGGCAGCATGCAAACCACTGCCAAATGTGTCTCCAAGGGTTTTGTCTAACATAGAAGGGTTACCGGGTCCAGTTTATAGCTCGACCCTCCCGTTCACAGGTATGCTCACCACAGCAGTCAGCACAGACCACAGCCCGACGTTAGCGCAGGAAGTAAGTTCCCTTTTGGACAATGGGGCTATAGAACATGTACCCCGTTCCTGAAGGGAGGGAGGTTTACAGCCCTTATTCCCTGTTCCAAAAAAAAAGTGGGTGTATGCGGCCAGTTTTAGATCTGCATGAACCGTACTCTTTGAACATACAGGTGCAGATGCTGACGCTAAAACTTATCGTGCCACAGAGTCAGTTTGAGAACTGGTTTGTGGTGATAGATCTAAAAAGTGCATATTTCCACATAGGAATTCCGCTAGCTTTATCCCTTCGTACCTTCACAAAATGCATGGACGTCCCTATGGCTCCATTGGGACACCGGGGCATCTGTGTACCAAACTACCTGGATGACTGGTTAATTCTAGCACGATCCAGGGAACTGGCGATTCAACATCGAGATGTTGTTCTCACCCACATAAAGAGATTGGGGTTCAGGTTGAATCTCAGAAAGTATGCTTCTCCAGTGCAGTGGACAACTTTTCTAGGGGTTAGAGAATTTTACCAGGATGAGGGCGTTTCTATCCCCAACATGCGTAGTGACAATCCTATCTACACTGAGCAGATAAAGCTGGACCTCGGGAGACTTTGGGGTGGAGCTCACACGTGTGCCCGAGGTCATATTTGTATGTTGCTCCCCCATCTCTCTGCTCCCACAATCTCTAGCGAGAGTTCGCCAAGTTGGCCAGCTCAAACATGGTTCTGAGAGATAATATCCCATGCTTGATGGCACTCCTTGGGAGATTCCCATCCACAGGGATCCATTGTAGACCCAGTAAACTCAAATGTCAAATGGCTGAGGCCCATCTGCAGGCCGCGCATGCCTTCCTGGGACCTTCTGTGGTCCTCTAAGGTCTGTCGGGTGCCCCATTTGAGCCCCTAGAGTGAATCTGCTGTCTCAAGCCGGAGGTCTGATTTATCACCCTCGGTCGGAGCTACAGAAACTGTGGGTCTGGCCCCTGAGGGGTACCAGCTCATAGATTATGGTCTCACAACTGTGATTGTAGAAACCATGTTAAATGCTAGAGCACCTTCCACAGGGAAATTGTATGCACTCAAGTGGCAGCTTTTTCATCTTGTAGTGTGAGGAACGTCAGCTAGACCCAGTGAACTGCGCAATAGCTATAGTCCTGGAGTTCATACAAAGACATTTCTCAGCGGGCTGGGCTCCTTCTACAATCAGGGTTTCTTGGCCGCCGTTTCAACCAGCCATGCCCCTGTTGATGGAGCCTCTGTGGGGCAACATCTCCTCTAGCTTTGAGGTTCATGCGTAGTGTCAGATGACTGAGGCCCGTCTGCAGGCCGTGTATACCTTCCTGGAGCCTGCTGTGGTCCTGGAAGGTTTGTTGGGTGCCCCATTTGAGCCCTTAGGGACTATGGAAACTATGGGCTGGCACTTGAGGGTCACCAGCTCATAGATTCTGGTCGCGCAACTGAGGTGGTAGAGACCATGTTAAACGGTAGAGCCCATGTTCCAGTGGGAGTATGCGGCCAATTTTAGATCTGCTTCATCTGAACCGTACTCTTCGGACATACAGGTTCAGAGGCTGACGCTCAAACATATCATGCCACAGATTCAGTTTGAGGACTGGTTTGGGGCGATAGATCTAAAACGTGCATATTTCCACATAGGAATATTGCTAGCTCTATCCCCTTGCTCCTTCACAAAGTACAGGGATGTCACTCTGTCTCTTTTGGGACCCCAGGGCATCTGTGTACCAATCTACCTGGACGACTGGTAAATGCTAGCACGATCCAGGGAACTGGCGGTTCAACATCGAGATGTTGTTCTCGCCCACATGAACAGCTTGGGGCTCAGGTTGAATCCCAGAAAAGTATGCTTCCCCAGTGCAGTGGACAACTTTTCTATGGGTTACAGAATTCTACTATGATGATGGCGTTTCTATCCCCAACATGTGTAGTGTCAATCCTATCTACACTGAGTAGATAAAGCTGAATCTTGGGGTTGAGGTTCATGCGTGGTGTCAGATGGCTGAGGCTTATCTGCAGGCCATGCATACCTTCCTGTAACCCTGCTAAAATGAAGAAAAAAAATTCTCAGCAGGGTTGGCTCCTTCTACAATCAGGGTTTTCGGCCAGCCACACCCCTGTTGATGGAGCCTCTGTGGGGCAACATCCTCTAACTTCGAGGTTCATGCGTGGTGTCAGACGGCTGAAGCCCATCTGCAAGCCGCGAATTCCTTCCTGCGACCTTTCTGTGGTCTTGGAAGGTCTCTCAAGGGCCCCGTTTGAGCCCTTAGAGTCAGTTTCTGAGAAGCCTTTGACTCTGAAGGTAGCTCTTCTACTGGCCCTGACATTTCTCAAGTGAGAGGGAGATCTACAAGATCTCTGTGTTGCCCCCTCCTGCCTTGACTTTGCCCCTGGACTAGCCAAGACTTTCCTGTATCCTAGGCCAGATTATATTCCTAAAGTGCCTTCATCGGCTGCCCAACCTGTGGTGTTGCAGGGCTTATGCCCTCCTCCGTTCCTCACATCGTTACAAGAGAGGATGCACCTGCTGTGTCCGGTAAGGGCTCTCTGTACTTACGTCCACCGCTCCGGCCAGTGGTGTAAGTCGGAGCAGCTGCTGGTCTACTTTGGTGGTGACGGTAAGGGTGATGCTGTGTCAAAGCAGCGCATCTCTAACTGGATAGTGGAATCTCTATGGCTTACGAGGCACGTGCTCTCACCACGTCTCTGGGCATAAGAGCTGATTCCACTAGGGTGGTCGCCTTCTTGAAGGCTTTGTCCAAAGTGGTGTCCTTGCAGGATATGTGTGCGGCTGCAGGGTGGTCTACGCCACACACATTCATCCATTATTACTGCCTGGATATTCATTCCACGCCGGGCTCGAGTGTCTTGCAGTGACCCTCGGGCTTGGGTACTTTTTGAACAGGCCGTACGCTTGGTATGACTGAGTAGGTATTCTCGTTCCCATACTGTTATGCTAAATGCAACATCCAAGTTCCCTTTGAAAGGGAACCCTGTTCCCTGAGAAGGGAACGAGATGTTGCAGCATTGTCATACCAGAGCAGGCCTGTGAATTGCGTCTTCGCTTCAGATAATAGAGGCTGTTGGCATGGTTCACAGGTGCCATATATATATATCATGCAACGTGCTTAATTGCCACGTCACCTGATCATGGCAGGCCTATAAGTAGAGGCATGATTTTACACAAGCTTCAGATATCGGTCCCGCGCATGGGGTTCCCATACTGTTATGCTAAATGCAACGTCTCGTTCCCTTCTCAGGGAGCAGGGTTACATACGTAACCCAGACGTTTTCATGAGGTGGGCCTCAACTGGTTGGTAGGCTAATATAATGGGTAGTGATTGGTGATTGGTTCATAATTTTGTTCCCTGAATGCTGGTCAGTATTTTGTTGTAATGACTGTCATGGTAGCACAGAAGGGCATACCCATCGTAAACTAACCATCATATTCACAGTTCATGTTTATGGTTCTGGTTTGTATTGTTTTGGTTGTAATTCATATAATAAACTATCTGCACTTGCATAATGCCAATCCCTGATAATGACTGATAATTGGTTGGTACAGTGGCTGGTTCATATTATTTGTGGTGGCTGTTAATATATTATTCATGGAATTTGACAGATGCCCTTGTCCAGAGCAACTTACATTTTGTCTCATACAACTGAGCAGTTGAGGGTTAGGTGATCTTGCTCATGGGCCTAACAGTGGCATGTTGGTAGTGCTGGGAATTGAACCTCCGATCAGGAGTCCACTGTCTTAACCACTGAGTTACCACTGTCCACGTTATTGAAATCGGTTTGCATGTGAATATAAGGAGCAGTAATGGTAATTGGGTGTATGTTGTTGTAGAGAACGGCAATTGGTCACTATGTTGATATAATGAATGGTAATTGGTTGCTATGGTTTTGTAGAGAATTGGAATTGGTTGCTATTTTGGTATAGTGATTGGGGATTGGTGTGGTGTGACAGAAGTTGTTAATTGGTTCATATACTGTATTATTTCATTGTGAATGTTCATTAGTGGCTATATTGCAGTAGTGAGTGGTAATTAGTTGATATGTTGATATGGAGAGTGGTAATTAGATAGTTTAGATAGATTAGACATTAATATGGAGTGGTAATTTATTGATATGTTGGTGTAATAAGTGGTGATTTTTTGCTATGTTGGAGTGGAGGGCAATCTGTAGGTTATCATTTTGGTGAGTGGTGACAGGCTGGTCTGTTGGTTGAGTTCATATTTTTGAGTGCTGAATGGTGAGGTCACTATTTCCATGTAATGATTGATAAATGGTTGATATGTTAGTGGAAGGAGTTGCAGTCCGTTGGTGGGGTGCTTGGTACTTAGTACATAGCATTTTTAGCTGGAAAGTTGGTGTAATTAATGATGATTGGTTGCTACGCTGGGGGTTGAGTGATGGTTGGTTGCTATGTTGGTGTAATGAGTAGTAAATTAGTTGCTGTGTTTCTGTAATTAAAGGTGATGGGTGGTATGTTCAGATCAGGAGAAAACGTTGGTTGATAGGGTGGTGTAATTACTGCTGATTGGTTACAATACATTGATGAGTAATAGGTTGATGTAATCAGAAGAAATTGGTATGCTGGGGAAATGAATGGTTATTGGTTGGTGGTACTTGTTAATGGTTCATAATATTAGATTTTTCTGTGGTGAATGGTGACCTCTCAATACGTTAGCATTATGATTGATATTTGTTTGCTATGCTGGTGTAATGTGTAATGATTGGGTGGTATACTGGGCTGGAGAGCAATTATTGGAATGCTTGCTGATGTAATGACAATCAGTATGATCAGTATTATAATCAGGATTAGCAGGTCATATGTTGAGATGGGAACTGAGCACTGGTTGATTTGATGGTGTAGTGACTGGTGATCGTTGCTACTTTTGTGTGATGAATGAATAGGTTATGTTTCTCTTCTGTTTGCTATTCATTTGTTGACATCCAGCTGCTTGTGTCTGTATTTCGTTGGTGCTTTTCCCTTTTCCTTTTTGCTTATGAACAGATCAAGAATAATCAGGAGCTAATGCCAACGCCGGCTCCCTGGAGAAGCACGTTTGAGTAGCCTTTAAGATTTCATTTGCATGGTTAATTAGTAAATGAAAAAGAGGAGCTGTGTGGCTGCCGTCCCGAGTTAGCCACGAGAGAGAAGTGCGTAGTAATCACCACTCCAACCTCACACAGCCTGCCAGAGAGGAAAAAAGAAAAAAGTGTGTGTGTGAAACGACATGAGGAGATTTGGAGATGTTGTGTGATGGAAATGGGAAAGTCAAAGAGAGATGGACGGAAAGAGCCAGAACAGCCACGCAGAGCTCAGAGGACTTATGGGCAGTGGAGTTTGGACCCAAAGCCTCAATCAGACCAAATGAAGGAAGTTCTCAGGAACACGTGGTCCTCTGGAGCTTCATGAGCAACTCCAGAAGCTACTGATCTCCAGCCAAACTGCGGCCTCAGCACCCACACTCGTTATGAACTCATTAGGAGCTCGTTATGGCTACTTCTGTGAGATGCAAGCTGTTGATGTGTGATGTGAGGGTTTTTCGGCCATATTATATATAGCATCATTAAACACAGGGAAAAGTGTAGCATTAAATAAATAGGCGTAGCATGAATAAAAGAGAGTAATAATGGACTACTGCAGTTCATGACCTTGACTATTCCCAAGCACTGGAGATATGTGTGGTGTGTTTGGGTGGGGTTGGAGGGTTGGTGCCTTTTTTCCCCCTGCTCTCCTCATACATGCACAGATGTCTGTAGCAAGCCACAGTGGCCTCGTAGGATATGTAGTCTTTAGGGCTGATTTATTGTTATAGCGACATAGTTACTTTGCAAATCTGATCTACGCCCGTCTGAGATGGCAGTTTTGTTAAAAACAAGGACACACCTAACAGGTGCAGTGAGCTCTTTCTCTAAAATTTACCCCCTCCAGAGTGACTGATTGGCTTCCTGTACTGTCACAGGTCCTCATTTATTGTGATTGTCTTTGGATTATTATGCTAATCAGCGCTAGTCAGAAGAGCATGTTAGAAATAGCATAGTGCAAAGGTAGAAGATGATCTAATACATGAGATGTATATTTATCTCTGGTGACGTGTTAATTGTGTTGTGTTATGGACTGTAATGATTGCCACAGGGTATGGCATGCATCATATACATACACACTTCTTATCATAATGCTAAATTAACTTTTGCATGGTCCTGGGAATAAGCACCACTGTTATTTTTAAACTGAACACTCACTATCTCGCACATTAGATACAATTCATCCAAACGTTAAAAAACATTTCCAAGCAAAATTATTGCAGTGAGGTGCGTTTTTTTTTTTCTTCTTCTTTCAGCTACTATTATGTGGAATATCCTGAAGAAGAGAAGCTGTATATTGATCTTTCATTTCTCTCATGGATATAATCAATTTGTTTAATGCTTTTGCCTCAAAAATTCATTCCATACAGATTTTGCGCATCAATTTGTAAATGTGTCCAAATTCTCCTTAAAACAGACAGATGGAAAATCCCGTTCTCTACCTCCTGTCACTCAGCCCGACATCTGGGCAGGAAGGGTGCCTTTTCATCTCCCATTTAAACCCGATTAGAAACAGCATAATTGTGTTTGATTGTTAAGTGTCGTCACGACACCCGGGAGTCAGCGACATTTCAGTTCAGAGGCTCTTGATAAGCGAGTGGCCCTTCGGGACAGATCAATATTTAACACGCAGCTCTCTCTGCTCCAGCGCTGCCACTGCCGTGGCTGTAGATTGGGATAATATGGGAGGTTGTGAGTTCAGATCCCAGGGCTATCTCAGAGACACTGATTTGAGAGGGTTGTGTTTCTCCTCACTGTCACATGAATACGTATTGAAGTGCGGAGTTACTGCTACCAACCTGAAGTTATTTATTTTCCAATGACACCATGTCCTGAAGTGTTTGATTCCTATTATACCACAGCAATTTGCCAACAATTACAATACTTAATATTTGAATAATAAATTAAAAAAGGAAAGTCGCAGTAGTACATCCAGATTTTTTTCATACAGCTGATCAGTACGCACTGTATGAATGGTTGAGCAGTAGGTACTGAATCGAATGCAGTAGGTAGTGTCACAGTACGTTATTGTGATGGAGATCAATTATATAATATAGCACCATGTTATATCTCCCCCTCTGGTTTCACAAAGCTATTACACCAAGCTATTTTCTAACATAAAACAGTGTGTGTATATATATATATATATATATATATACACAAATGGCACACTTATATAGCGCTTTTATCCAAAGCGCTTTACACTGTGTCTCATTCACCCATTCACACACACTCACACACCGGTGGTAGCAGAGCTGCCATGCAAGGTGCTTACTTGCCATCGGGGGCAACTTGGGGTTCAGTGTCTTGCCCAAGGACACTTCGGCATGGGGAGTCATCCGGGCTGGGAATCGAACCGCCAACCCTACGATTTGTGGATTAGTGGACAACCCACTCTACCGACTGAGCCACAGCTGCCCTTTGAAGAAGGCGGTTGCAGTACGCAAACCCAAGAATATTACTGAACTGGAGGCCATTGCTCATGAGGAATCGGCTAAGATTCCTCAGGAACACCACCAGAAACTGGTGCCCGGCTACGCAGCTCGTTTGCAGCAGGTCATAACAGCAAAAGGGTGCCCTACTATGTACTAAGGATATATATATATATATACACATATAGAATATATATTCTTCTATATATATATAGAAGGAGACTCCTTCCAAAATTATTCACAGAAAACTTTTCTTTATAAAAAATTTTTTGTCTTACTTTTATTATCAGATTTAGAATTGCCATACAAGTGTAAATATTGTCACGTTATAGAGGCGGCCATCTTGGGGACCACACAAAAACATGGATTTAGATACAGACAGTTCCATTAAACCCAGAAACACGTATTTAAAGCTGCGGCACCTGTGCATTTATTCTACTGTTATAATAGCTAGCTAGCTATTTATTATGTTATGACATGTCAGCAATATATAATATACGAGCAACCATTATTTGTTTAATGCCTGAACAAATCCTACAGAACTTTTTTTTTTCAAACATATTAGTGACGAATGATAGTTGAGAACATGATTGGATGAAATTGTGCTTGTTTCATATGACACGTCTTGGTGGATGATTGCCTTTTGGATGCCATGATGAAGTGCTTGATGGTTTTATGATGTTTGATGTGTTATTTTGAGCTTGCTTATTAAACTAGCCATGCTGATGTGCTAACGTGACATCCTTGAAATTCAGCTAACGTCGTGTCTAGACTACATATGAGATGCTGGATGAGATTTTTTCTTCCTCGCTGAATCTGTGGGTAACGTCTGGTGTTTCGGGTGCTGACTCGGCATAGCATAGCTTGTGTGTGTGTGTGTGTGTGTGTGTGTGTGTGTGTAAATGAGAGAGCTCTCCGGTTTGACCTTTGTCTAAAAGCAGAGTATAATTGCATGTGTGTGTTGGTTGGAAAGCGCAGCGTCAGCTCCGTGACGTAAAGTTTAATGTGACACTCTGCTTCGTCGAGAGGAGACAGATGGAGAGTGAGAGAAATGACACGTCTCAGCGTTGCGCTTACTTCTTCACCATGATTTATCAAGAGCAAAGTGCATCTTCTTCCTGTGTGTGTGTGTGTGTGTGTGTGTATACAGTTGCAATCAAAATTATTTAACCCCCATTGCAAATCAGGTTTATTGTCAAAATGTACAGACTTTCAGCTGTTTGCGATGAACAGATCAAACAAAAGCAATTGAAACAGTTCAACACAACGAATGCTTCAAGTGGTTTCTCTGAATTCAACTAAAATTGCAAATTATAATCATTTCTCCAGTCTCAAAATTATTCAACCCCTTCATGACAAGCATCTTTAGTACTTAGTAGAGCACCCTTTTGCTGTTATGACCTGCTGCAAACAAGCTGCATAGCCGGGCACCAGTTTCTGGTGGTGTTTCTGAGGAATCTTAGCCCATTCCTCATGAGCAATGGCCTCCAGTTCAGTAATATTCTTGGGTTTGCGTACTGCAACCGCCTTCTTCAAATCCGACCAGAGATGTTCTATGGGGTTCAAGTCAGGTGACAGTGATGGCCCTGTAGAATCCTCCAGGACCTCTTCAGCAACCAGGCTTTGGTGGAATCTGAGGTATGCTTGGGATCATTGTCCTGTTAGAAGGTCCCCAGCTTCAGCTTCCTCACAGACGGTATGATGTTTTCTCCTAGGATTTTCTGATACTTCAATGAATCCATCTTGCCTTCCACACGTTGCAGGTTTCCAGTGCCAGAGGATGCAAAGCAGCCTCAGAGCATCACCGAGCCACCACCATGCTTGACTGTGGACAGAGTGTTCTTTCTTCATTCTTCTTCCTCCAGACATACAGACTTTTCTTGTGCTTTTGGGTCAGTAGTGGTGTACGTCTTGGAGTCCTGGCATGGAAATCTTCTGTGTTTAGCACGCTCCGTACTGTCCTCACTGAAACCACAGTGTCTGTTGCTACCAAGTCTTGCTGCAGGTCTTTTACAGTCACTCGAGGGTTTTTCACAACCTGCCTTCTCAGAAATCTGGTTGCAGCCATTGATAGCTTCCTTTTTCTGCCCCATCCAAGTATTTCACAAATTTTCTGCCCCTAGCCAGTCCAGCTCAGGCACACCTGGTGCAACTAATGAAGCCATTGATTAATTACATCAGGTGTGCTTGAGACAACACCTGTTCTGCATATTTGTGCTGTTGTGAGGGATTCTATTCAGGGGGTTGAGTAATTTTGACTTATAAAACTTAAAAATCAAGTTACATTTTCAGTTGAATTTGTTGAAACCACTTGAAGCATTCGTTGTGTTGAACTTTTTCAATTGCTTATGTTTGATTTGATCATCGCAAACAGCTGAAAGTCTGTACGTTTTGACAATAAACCTGATTTGCAATGGGGGTTGAATAATTTTGATTGCAACTGTATGTGTGTGTGTGTGTGTGTGAGTGTGTGTGTGTGAGTGTGTGTGTGTGTGTGTGTGCGTGTATGTATGTGCGTGTGTGTGTGTGCGTTTCTGTGTGCGTAGCACAGCTGCCTCCATGCTCACACTCTAAGTTATTAATCAGAGATGAGGGAGCTGTGGAAGACATGCTGATGGGCTTGATCCATCAGAAAGCAAGAGCGAGAGGAAGAGATGGTGACATATACGAAGAGAGGCTTTTATAGATGAAGAGAGAAAGACAATAAGACCAGCTCAGCTCGAGGGAATGCTTAACTATATGCAGATACGTCTTTATAATGAACATCTGCACGTCATCGTTCAAAAAATTCCCGTCTCACATACTGAATTGTTTGTCGACTCAATGCAAAGGCGTCATTCATCATCCAAGTCGTTTTATTTTCACAACTGCTTCTTCAATCTCTTTCATTCACTTTAGGAAAAAAAATAAATAAAAACCCAGAGCGCTATATATCCAAATATGAAATCGCAAAAAGTACGGATTGCAATACCATTGTTATTTAATATTGCACAGTAATTGCAGATATTCTTATTATTATGATTATTAATTCATCTCTTCCTCCTGTGCGGTTCATGTGACACGACATCTTTTTTGTTATTTTAATGTCAGCATCCGTGTGTTATTGCTTTCACTTGATTTATTTAAAGTCAGTCTAGTGCACTAACACAGATCATACATCATTACTGCCGAGCGAAGAGACTTTCAGGTTTTCAGATATTAGCAACAGACAGTTCTCTTGCCTTAATTCACCCAGACATTTACATTTATTTATTTTACATTCATTGATCCGCCAGACGTTTCTTTTCTCTCTTTTTTTTTTAGTCCCAAGTAAAGCAGATTCAATTCCCACCACTGAGACTGAGAAGTTCTGGGTTAAGGCTTATTCAAGGATAAAATAGTTTAATGATAAAAAATGTACACTACAAAAATAAATTAAAAGCACACAGCAATTAGTCACCACCGATCAGTTTAGCTATATTGAATTATATATTTTTTAAATGGTACTAAAATCTGATTGGCTGTTCAGAGTTCTGTTTGTGCACCTGTTACCGCGTAATCAATAACTGAATTAATAAATTATTCAAATAATTGCAACCAACGCTAAATATTAAGACTAATAACTGTCTATTGCGAATATTGTTAATAATAATAATAATAATACATTAAATACTGGATTTTATCATGTTTTTTGGTGTCATTTTACAATAGCAATATGCCTCTCTGCTTTGCGTTGTACAATCCTGTGGACACTCACCTACTTACGGCTTTTTGCTTTAATGTCTGTCTATAGCTGTCAGTGATGGCCAGGTTGATAGCTAATTATTTTTCCATAAAGTAAATATTTCTGTATGTTAATGTTTTATGCTATTGAAATGTTAAGGTAACAGGAATGTACATATATTGTGATTGTGAACGTACATATATTGCGATGTGTATTCTGGAATTAAGGATATTTCTCTTAATTAAATGTTTAGTCGTCATGATTCTATTGGCACCAGTGGAAACCAACATTTTGAACCCCATTCCTAGTCATAATTAGTCTGACTTTTTAATTTTATATATATATATTTTTTGCTTTCATGTAATCAGTCAAATTTGCTTGTTAAAGATTAGCACACATGGAAGAATGATAACAAACTAGCAGGTATGAATCAATCATCAGAACATTGTGTTGTTGTTCCGTTGTTGTTGGAAGATATTCATTTTCTGTTTTTTTCTGGCAAGCTTCCAGGAGAAAACATTTGGAATGTTTTTTAAGGCATTTGTATGTTTTTATCTGTTGCATCATGCAAATGAAACTTGGGTATAGAAAGGGAAGTGGTAGCTCAGTGGTTAAGATGTTGGACTTCTGGTTGGAAGGTCTTGAGTTCAAATCCCAGCGATGCCACTGTTGGCTCCTTGAGCAAGGAAGGCCCTTAACCTTCAAGTGTTAAGTCGCTCTGGTTAAAGGCATCTGCCAAATGCTATTAATGTAAGCTATTTAATCAACAAGCAATACAAAGCAGACTACAGCTGGATTTATGTGTAGACAACACTGTTATCTGGAATGCTTTATTTTTCGTGTTGCTTTTATTTGTGCATATTGAACAGTAAATGGGAACTAATTACAGGTATGAAATAAGTGACGAACTGAAGAAAAGTCAGAAGAATCATTCGAGCCAAGGATTTGTATTTGTTGCTTTAGAGTGTTATGTCATTTACACAGATTTGAGAAAAAACATTGCTTGTCAGTGTTTCTCATGGGAATTGTTTGGTCCTTTGGCATTAACACGTTTCCTTTTCCTGATACACTTAAAAGTTTGGTCCTGCTCTGAAACGTCCACTCTTTAACGCGTTTATTTTCATTGGTTGAAGCTGTCAGACAGCATCTTCTTTCAAAATCGCCTTTAAACCTTTGTTACTTCTCCAACCGAGAACAGTTTGTCGCCTAAAAGTTAGCACTCCGGCTAACCTCCTTCTGTCACAGGCAGACGGGGAAGATTAACTATACAAGAGTCTCGTCTATTCCCGGTTGGACTGAGTCTATCAGACGCCACAGCGAGTGAGCCGAGGCAACCGGACAGACGAGGCTGAAAAGCTTGAGAGCTGCGTCCGGGCCTCCAATAATCCAGTTATCTGTCTCTCTGAAGCTTAACACACTTCTGACCTCAAGGCGAAAACGCTAAGCTGCTTCTTCATCCTTTCTCGCTCACTTGCTCTCTCTCTCTGAGTTTCCCTCAACATTCTTCATTGCCACTCTCCACTTTTTCCTGTCTCTCCACTTTATATCTTACTTTTTATATCTTGTCTCTTTATCCCTTCTTAAAATAAATAAAATCAAGGAAGAAGAGTGCACGGCACCCCCACGACACCCCCCAGCCCCCGAGTGGCTTCTCAAAACTCAGCTTTAACCATCGCCATTCTCTCAGAAAGCGCGCCTTTCTTGAATTTGTCTTCCTCTGCATCTGTTGCGTAAATAAATGAGAAATCCTTTCTGATCTGCCAACGAAGTTGTCAAGCGTTTTTCCCCTCAATCAACTAAATAAAGTTTTAGGGAGTTCTCTCGGTTGCTTTTTTTCCCCCCTGCAGTAAATGTGCAGACGCACAAAGCAATTTATTAAGAAGACAATGAGGCGTACAGGAGGCCATTACTCTCTCTGTCGAAACCACATGTGGAAAACAAACACACAAACCGAGAGTGCGTATTTTTTATGTTTGGGGCGTGATGTTGTAAAAACAGCACGCTGAGACTGACAGATTTATGCTTGCTTGTTAATCTGAAGCTCTTGGGACGCTGGCAGGACGTCTGTATTCGTATTCAGGGTGCCAGGGCTTCATAATGGGATAATTGGCAGACTCTCGGCTCGATCTGCTGATGGGTCAGAATCTGGATCAAAGTCCACGAGCCACCATTTGCAATGTTAATTCCTGCCCAAAGAGTAATTGTGCTTAGAAGAGGACAGCGCTAAACGAGGAGCTTTGGAGCTGCCTTACAGAGCCTTTTGTGTGAGTAAAAGCCACACAGTGAGAGATTATATGGCTCTCCAGATTTGATTGGCCTCCGCTATTGACTCACATGACCCCGGACGACTGGAGAGATAACCTCTGACCTTTGGTCCCCACCATGCGAGGCGAAAAGGCCACGAGGATATGAGCATTGCTTGAAAGACAGCAACTCCACCACTTTAAGTCTAAATGGCTGGTTAAAAAGAGGTTCTGTGAAGGGACACGCTTAAAATTGAGCTTGTTATGTCCTCATTAGGGAGCAGAGAGACTAGCTGATCTGATCTCGGTGTTACAACACAGCCTGAAAGATTTTGCAGCAGTCAGACAAACGCAAGTATCCGTGTTTCAAATGATAATTTGAAGTACTGGCTTCCTTAGCATTTTAATTGAAGCCAGTCTAGCCTGAAGTGAGCAGCGAATGAAATGATGCCACAGATAAGAATCGCCAAGATTCTCCATCTTAATTAGACTCGCTCTCCGAATTCAATTCGTGTGCATCGGCATTCACACAGTAAAGCCGCCACACCATACGGCCACATCCATCTGCCCTTCCAGAGCGTTTCTTCCAGTACATTAGCTTCATATTCGCTCCTCCAGAATCTATCGGATGCGAGTGCACTGCCAGCATGAGTCAGGGATCGAGTGGTGTTCAAGTGGTACTTGTCCAGACTTTATTTTCTTTTGAATGTTGAGTCTTTTGCTCTGTTGGACATCACCTATAGCAGAGGCTTTGTGTGTGTGTGTGTGTGTGTGTGTGTGTGTTCACTACATTAGACACTAGAGTGTAATGCAATGAAATGCCATGATGTGCAGGACTGTTCTTTTCCCATTCATGCAGTAGTTATTATTTTTGTTTGTATCTTTCTGTGATATTTGAATTAGTTAATTTTTTTCCAAACTAAAAACTTTTATTTAAACCTCTATTTATGATTATAAGTTTTACCAGTGTAGATCTTAGGATGATACAGGCATGAGAAAATGTTGACCATTGTTCAGTGTTTTGCCCAAGTCTCCAAAGTTTCAGCAGAGAAAAGGTAGTTCCAGTTTATTTCCGGTTAAAGGTTTTGTGGCGTCCATGCGCAGACAGGTGGAAAGTAGTACAGCATGTGTTTAAATTACACCCGTTTAGAACTTTATTCATAAATAGCTATGAATAATGATGTCATCGTACAAACAATGAGCATATTTAAAACTTGTTGATTTTCCTGGTTTTCAATTTTAAAGACAAAGGCCCTACAACAGCAATGCAGTTATGTGGGAGTTGGTGTCTTTTTTGTAAACTTCTCACCCCTGAGCTCAGAGGTTGTTGGTTCAAATCTGGGAGAAAGGGTGACTGAATGGCCAGTGTGGGTGCAGGTTTTCATTCCAACCAAAGCAGTAGCCACATCTTTTCTATTGAAAGCCAAGATCAACTGATTGAACATGTGGAATCAGGTGTACCTCCTGCTTGAATGGAATGAAAACCTGCACCTACAACAGCCCTTTTGTGGATAAGATTGGACACCTCGGGTTTATAGCTTTGAATCTATAAGCCAGTGTCTGGGATTTGACCAAAGGGGAAATACAGTGGGGAAGGTGATGGCTAAGATGTTTTAGCTAATTATATGTTGAATGCTGAAATCAGCTACTTATCAGCAACTACAGGGAAGTGATTGACCATTTGAGTGAAATAAGCATATCCTCTTTGCATGGTTGAGCCATTTATTGAGCCAAATGTCCAAGAAGCAATATCCTCACTTGTCCTAGAGTGGTGTGGTGTCATGGTCCACTTGCTCATTCAACCAACAGTTCAACCTGCCCGGTGTGAGGACACACCAGGTTCAAACCAGTAACCTCTGCATTCAACGGCAAGGCTTTTACCACAAAGCCACATAGTCCCACACAAAGCCCTTGGTGTTGTAGAAAAAAAGAACTACTGCTCCATTATGCCCCCTAGTGGAATAACAGATACTAGCACAAGCAATTAGGGTCCAAATTTAGTTCGTTGGTTCTAATTTCATTTGGTGGACCGGATTTGAGTCTCCATTGGGCTGGTCCCAATCTGCAGGTCATATATTTGACAAGCTCTGATTGAAACAAAATAATTTACTTCATACAACACACAAAAGTGTGTTACTTCATTCATCTGGTGTTAACTCTACTATTCAATTCAGCGTGTAAACAGCTCACTAAAATTATCTGGTTTCTTGTATTGGATTAAACCTTGACTTTTAGCCAATTATTGTTCAGTTCCACACATGTGTTAATCTAATAGCATAGGTCTGCACAAACAGAACTTAAGTCCTCCTTTAGTGGGCAAACTGGTAGTTATAAGATAGTCATGCATTTAAAGCTAAAATATAGTGTAGAGAACAAAACTATCATTTCTGTTGGCTAAAATAAAAACACACTGTTCTGTCATCTTCCCTAAAATGTACAAAAATTCACACCAAACAAATGCAACAGTTTATCCACTTACTATGTGAGCGTATCTCTTTAACAACTGGATAACGGTACAAACTCCACAATGAGGATCAAACAGAATGCTCACTAGCCTCTCACTAAGTAAGGGAACAAATTAATGTCTTACCTGTTCTACTCCTGAATCAGTTTTTCTCTTCGTGACTGTCTCCCACTCTTGATGTGCTGCGCCTCCTGCCAGTAATCGGACTTCTTTCCTGACTAAGGTTGTGACGTTTGATGCACGAGTGCAAATTCCCAAACCAATTCAGATTCTTGACAGAGCACTGGCTGTGAGTTACTCTTACAGGATCATCAGGATGACTCAGAGCATCAGACTTTAGAGGATTTTGTCCCTTCCCTGACCCCATAATCATGTTTTTTGCTTTCATTTTGAACAACAAAGTGATTATTGACTGACTCATGTAGACCCATGACCCATCTACCACGTGTAGATAGATTTTTTTTTTTATTATTATACTTACATATACTTCATTTCCTATGAGCATTTCTCACACAATGGGAACTGCTCGTGTTGATTTAAGATGAAGACAAAATGGTGTCCTTGAATAATATGGATCAAATACATTTAAAAAACAGTGCTCGGTGGCGGACTGTACCTGAAACTCGGCTGTGTTTGCTGTTGTGTCGTCTCTGTAGGAGGTGATGCAGATGGAGGCACAGCTTGGAGGTCGCCTCATTGACGAGCCACATGTTCTTCTGTTTAAAGACAGCTACCATAACCTGCGCCTCTCCATCCATGACCTGCCACAGGCCCAGTGGAGGAGCAAGCTGCTCACCGCCTACCAGGTAGGAATAGTACTGTATGTGGAATGATACTCAAAGCATGTTACCAATTGAACTGTATAAATTAAAAGCGTATTCAAGTTTTTATTTTTTTATTCTTAATAAATAAGACAATTTGAAGTGTTTTGCTTCATAATGTTGCTTCACGTTATCACGTTACTAGAGCCATTTACTAAAATGACAAATAAGTCTGAAATCTTTCCACTTTCCGACTTGCCATCTGTAGCCACAAAAGAAGAACACTATAATTTGTGAAAATACTTAATAAACTCTAAACTAATGTGACTAAAAACAAATATAAAATCTAAAAGTTGCTGAACGAGGGAGCTTGATGGATTTCTTGTGTCAGGGATCTGTGTAACTTCAGAGCATAAAGTCTGTACCTGTGGTACTTATTTTATGTTTTATATGAGGGTATAGACCATTAATGGCTCTACAAAGCATTACTAGGAACCTTTTTCTTCCTTTCTCTGTCATTATAGCTTTCCTTCTCTCCTTTCTCGCTTTTATTCTCCTCATCTCGCCGAATCTGACTCATACCCTCACCCTGCTATTACACTTATTTATCCTTCAAATGGCCCCCAGCTATTGCTCTCTCTCTCTCTCTCTCTCTCTCTCTCTCTCTCTCTCTCTCTCTCTTTTACATAGCTCTGCATGCACGTTCCACTGCCTGAGTTTGATCATTGGCTCTGTGAGCAGGAGTTTAGCAGATTTCCCCATGGGCGCCACATTTAAAAGGGCTCTTGATATGTCGCTCCAGCCAGCATCTGGTTTTTAATGCTGCACCGTTCTGCATTGCTGAGCCTTCTAATGGGATATTTCTTTGGTTTGGCCTCATTAGGATCGTTTCTGAACGTACGGCAATGGATCCCAGCTCCATTACAGTGCGAGCAGCTGAGCTACAAATTGTGCTGTAGCAGAGACACACGGAGATACAATAAGAGCTACCTGAGCACTGGAATTTACATAACGATGCGATTGATTGATATAGAGAGTGGCAGAACGATAGATAGAACGATAGGAATTAGCAGGTGCACGAAGGATGGATGGTTGGATGGATGGACAGATGGATAACAGGTTAGACAGATTATACAGATTGATAGATTAGATAGGTAAGACATTGGCAGCCGGGCAGGTATTAACTTATATGAGGAGACACTGGATGGTCAAATCGAAGGATAAATAGACCAACATGCAAACATGCAGCTAGCTAGTTATTTAGAAAGATAGATGGATGGACAGACAAACAAATGAATGTACAGATAGATGGGCAGATAATTGAACAGATAAACGGATGCATAAATTCAGGTTCCGTGTCGATTTCAAGATCATGTTGTTGACATACAAGGCTTTACATGGTTTGGCCCCACAATATTTATCCAGTTTATT
>JAFFST010052076.1:62832-80630 GCA_022414735.1 Noturus placidus
AACGCGCCTGAACTCTATGGGTGACCGGGCTTTCTCTGTCTATGCTCCTTCACTTTGGACCTCTCTTCCTCCTGAACTCAGGGAAGCCAAGACTCTTGGCACCTTTAAAACTCAACTGAAAACATACTATTTCAAACTAGCGTTTGACTGCTAGTTTCTCTTTATTATTGTTCCATCAATTTCAATTATGTTGTTTTAGCTCTTTTTTCACATCTTTTTCACTTCTATTGTTTGTACTGTTCTCTGTTTATTGTTATATGTTTACTGTTCATTCATGTACAGCGCTTTGAGAAGCTACTTTTAAAGGCGCTTTATAAAATAAAGACTTATTATGATTATTATTATTATTATAAACAGACAGATAGATAGATAGATAGATAGATAGATAGATAGATAGATAGATAGATAGATAGATAGATAGATAGATAGATAGATAGAGAAAGAATTGGATGGACACAGATAGATGTATAAACAGAAAGACAACCAGCTGCAGGTAAATGGAACAACAGATGAATGGAGGGATGGATGGATGGATTGATGGACAAACTGTTGATAAAGAAATAACAGGTTAGACAGACAGATACAGTGCCTTGCGAAAGTATTCGGCCCCCTTGAACTGTTCGACCTTTTGCCACATTTCAGGCTTCAAACATAAAGATATAAAACTGTCATTTATTGTGAAGAATCAACAACAGGTGGGACACAATCATGAAGTGGAACCAAATTTATTGGATAAATGACAGTTTTATATCTTTATGTTTGAGGCCTGAAATGTGGCAAAAGGTCGAACAGTTCAAGGGGGATGAATACTTTCGCAAGGCACTGTATGTGGCTGGACAGATAGACATAAAACCAGTATGAATGGATGTATGGATGGATTGATGGATGGATGGACAGACAGACAGCTAGGTGGATAGATAGACAGGTAGATAGACAAATAGATAGCTAGGTCAACAGATAGAGAGAAAGACAGATAAAGAGACAGCTAGATAGAGACATACACAAGCAGAAATACAAAGACAGACAGACAGGTAAATAAATAACGTAGACAGAGAGAGACAGTTAGACCGGGATAATAATACATACACAGACAGACACAAAGACGGGTAAAAAGACAGCTAGATCGAGGGACTGATATACAGACCTACAATACAGATAGACAAATATACAAAGACAGACAAACGTATAGACAGCTAGACAGAGAGACAGCTGGATAAACAGCTAGATAGATAGGCAGAAAAAAACAGACAGTTAGGTAGACAGGTAGACATACAGATAGATAGCTAGAAGGAGACACAGATTGACAGACAAGATAGAAAGACAGGAAGAAATACAAGTAGACAGACAGATAAACAGGCAGACATACATATAGACAGCAAGGTAGAGACAGACAGATAGGCAGACGTACAGGTAGACAGCTAAACAGATAGACAGCAGTCATACATATATATAGCAAGATAAAGAGAGACAGACAGGTAGACATACAGTACATACATACAGATAGATAGATAGAAACAGGTAGATAGATAAAGAGCTAGAGAGACAGGCAGACAGATAGACAGACAGCTATCATAAAGGAGTAGTAAGTGAGTGAGTAGAAGTCAGAGTGAAGAGACGTGGCAGATTTACTGCTCATTTCTGGCAGATTTCAGTGCAGGGCAGTTTGAAGCTCACGGCTGTGGAAGAAGATAAATATAGAGCTGCATGGAAATACTTTCCTCCCTCACTCCTCCTCCTATAGTCTGTGTGTGTGTGTGTGTGTGTGTGTGTATTTTAGTGAGCTGGAGGAGAGATGGAGCACAGATTCTCGTGGGAGAATGAGAGAGTAGAAGGCACAGTGCAGAGGTGTAGGAGCGCTCAGGACTCACACTCATCTCTTATCTCAGTAATGCTCAACCTAGCGAGGGTTTACTGTGTGTGTGTGTGTGTGTGTGTGTGTCACACTGAGCAACAGCTCCCCCTATAGGCACAAAGCACACTCTGTGAGAGGTTAGAGACATTGACTAGGAGTCCAGAGGTGGCTGCCTGCAATCCTGACCTTATTTTATAACAGTTAATCAAATCTGCTGCAAAGCTAATAAACAGAGGGACCTGTGTGCAAGTTATTACTGCGTCATCGTAAAAGCATCAGTGTGTTTGTTCCTGTGATTCATAATGTGTAATGTTTAATGTTCTCAAATGATGGCAATAATGGGATCATATTTGTAGCTTTTATTTCAGATTAGTACTTACTGCTTGCCTAGTAATTACAGCTCGCTCGCTCACTCTCTCTCTCTCACACACACACACACACACACACACACGCAGTGTGCAGACAGGCTGCACTGACCGCTTACTCATAAATCATATTTTATTGGACTTTTGCTAGTCTGCGTCCCACAGAACCCCTCCATCATGACCTGATGTTCTAAAGAACCAGTGATTAATGTCACACACTCGCCTGTTCAAAATGCAACAAAGTGCTGTCTACTTCTCAAATGCTTTCATAGATAAATAGATAGATAGATAGATAACAGTCAGGATCAGTCAGTCCTATATTAACATATAGGAGGAGAGTCTGGATGAACAAACAGACACATAAAAAAGTACACATATAGATAGATGGACATGCAGATAGACAACAAGATAAACAGGTTTACAGACAAATGAATAAATTGACAGACAGACAGTTAGTTTAACATCTCAGATGAAAGTCTGTGCTGTTTTTACAGTATAGTGTCCCTGTCACTATAACAGGGCATCAGGCACCACACAGACCACAGGGTGAGCACCCACTTCTGGCTTCACTAATACCACTGCCAGCAGTAACCTTAGTTTTCTCCAGGATGTCTCCCATCCAGGTTCTTATCAGACTCAACCATGCTTTGCTTCAGTAGGAAACCAGGTAGTTAGCTTAACAGACATACACAGACAGACAGACACAAAGGCTGATAGACAGACAAACAAAGTTTGACAGAGACGGACAGACAGACAAATAGTTGGACAGACATACAAGGAGTTTGACACGACACAGACAGACAGTTTAAGGTGTAACACGGTGTAATTGTTTGTGAAAACTGTTTCTTTTTCTGGTGTTAAATGGTAGGTGTGTTATTACAGGGTTGGAAAGGGTAAAGAGGTTGTTATCTAATTGTTTAACACACATTCACACACTCTTGCCCACACACACACACAAACCACAGTATGGGATTGTTTCTTCTGAGATAATTTACTTCACAACTTTAAGGTGTACTGTGTAATAACAGAAGCTTCATGGCCTGAGTGTGATACACACTGACTGATCCTGCCTTATGCCCATCTATCTATCTATTCATCCATCCACCTATCTGTCTATCCATCTATCTATTCGTCTGTCTATCCATCCATCCATCTATCAGTCTGTCCATCCATCCATAGTAGTTTGTGCTGCACTATCCTCTATCCTTTTTCATTCATCCTCCATCCCTGTCTCACACAGGATGTACAGTAGAATAGTGTTTAAAAGCGTTAACACACATATGTAGTGTGACCACATGGTTGCAGTACATATATCTGGTGGACTTGTTGATACGCCTGTTAAAGTGTGCATTGTCCACATAAACCCATTGTGTTCCCCCTGTGTGTGTGTGTGCGCGCGTGCAGGAGATCCCGTTCTATCACATCTGGAGTGGCACACAGCGGAGTTTGCACTGTGCCTTCACGCTGGAGCGGATGAGTGTGAGCACGTGCGAGCTCTCCTGCACGCTGTGTGTGTGGCAGGTGGAAGGTGAAGGCCAGAGCTTCAGCCTCGACTTCAACATATCCAAGGTAACACAGCTGGCTGTTTACACCCACAGCACATCTCTCCGCTCTGGCACCGAACCCAACTCGTTAGCTAATGCTGATCAGTTCCATCAGGGAAAGTGCCTCACTAAACTGTGTGTCTTCTTCTAAACACTTCCACGATGTTCAGTCAGTAACGAATCCTCCGGGTCCCGAGACTTCAATCTCAATCCATTTTCACTGACTCACTGACACTGGCATTATAGTTAGGAATAATAGCTGGTTATGGGTACACTAAAACTTGTATTGCTTGTGCAGTTGCCATAGCAACCTGTCCTAAATAACCGTTTAGTTCGAGCAGAAGGGTTATGAGCATAAACCGTAAAATAGAGCCCAACGTTTTAAAGGATTTATGATTTACATCCGCCTCTTGATAATCTCTACAGCTTTAAAGTAACCTCTTAAAATAAACCATTTTAGATCTTTTCTGCAGAAAAACATCTCATTTCCGAAAAAGTAAAGTTCATCTTTAGCTACTGTAACTGCTGCTTATATTAGATAGTTGTTCAAGGTTTCAACCATGACCCTAACCCATATACAAATAAGAATTATTTTCTGTGGTCTGAGATCTAACCATTAGCCTGGCTATTTTGAGAAGATGCCAACATTGGGGCATTGGCATTATCAAGCCAGCTGGTGTTTTTGTAGCACCACATTAAAGTAGGAACATCCTGATCACTGTAGCTAAAGCTGGTACTTGTCTATTTTAGTCGATGGATGCTAGGAAACTTTAACTGCCCTGTTACTTTCTTCCTATTGTAGAAAAACGGTGAAAAAAAAAGACGTACGGTGATTAAAAAGAAAATGCACAAAACAAACGAGTGGCAACTTTATTCCTCCCACCCTGTATACATGTACTCCAGGTTCTACTGCGAATTTAAACAAGAATTCCAAGTCGTGGCAAGAGATTAGTAATCTAAGATGGAGGAAAAAGACCATGAACAGTTAGTAAACCCAATCATCTATAGCAGGGGTCTTCAAAGTTTTCCAGGCCAAGGACCCCCAAACTGATGGTGAGATGGATCGGGGACACCATAATTATATATATTGTATTAAATTGTGTTATATCAAACTGGTGCCAAAACTTTCACGACCCCATGCAGTACCTCCGAGGACCCCCTAGAGGTTGCGGACCCCCTATTGAAGACCTCCTCCGATCTATAGGGTTAAGGATAATATATTTAAGGTGCTGCAGAAGTTTATTTGGTGGCAACTAATCATAATGTGTTTCTGAACTGGGGCGCCATTACTTTGGTTTGGTTATATTCGTTTAATTATTGGTATATCAAGCTCTATTGCTGAATAACAGTAAATAACAGATTAATTGATATACAGTAGACCCCAGCTCACTGTATTGTGGTGTTGCAGGACACCAGGCCACTGGATGCTGAGCTCCTGCTGGTGGATAAGAGCAGCCCAGCTCTGGCCGGCCCTAGCGCCTTTCAGATCCCCTACCTCATCCGGCAGAAGATCTGCAGCAGTCTGGACGCATCGTGCCCCAACGGAGCCGACTGGAGACTCCTCGCCCAGAGACTCAAACTCGACAGGTATGACTTTAACCCTCTCACCACTGTAAAGAGTTGTGTTTTGTTAACTCGGCTGTACAGGTTGAACCAGATATACCTTAGCTACATCTCAATGGCAAGTGATAGAAAGCAACGTTTTTGCTTGAAACAGCGGCAAATGAACGTGATTGGCTGTTAGTCAAACGGCAGCTCATTATGAAAGTCTTGGCCGTGTTTAGCGATGACTTAGAATTCAGCCGAGTTTTTTTCTGGGCTCGCGTACAGTGTGATAAGAAGTCATCTTTTTAAACATATCTTGGTCATTAGAGACCTTAGCATTTTTTTTAGTTGTAGTACACATTGGTGTACATGAGCTCTCACGCTCTATTGTCTTCCACAGCTTATGAACGCAGTCTGAATCCACAGGCAGTGATTTAATTAGACTCCTAGTTAACTTCCTCTAGCTAATGATGCATAATGCGTAGGCTTCATTTGTCCAATCAGCTTTACCTGGTCCAATTAATTACCCATTTGAAGTGGCAGTGCTTTGCTTCAATTAGCACGTGGGGGCAAAACAATCCATTTTCATTTCCTGACTTCACACACAAACATTCAAGAAATAATCCGTTTTAAACGTGTTCGGGAGCAAAAATCCAGTGGCTTTTAAGCTGGCTTTTGGAAACTGCAAGACAAAGTGCTTGTAGGGAACAACACTTTAATCCCCTTAGGTATTTAGGGAACACAAAAAGGGCAACAGATCGAACTTGGGCTCGCCTTTAGAGGTGTTTCCCTCCAGGATGGACCGACAAGAGCCTCGGCTTTGTTGTCATCGATCGGCTTTGATCTGAAAGGTTCTGGACGGTCAATGGGAAAGGTCATGGCTACCTGAATATCAGCACGGCAACCAGAGTTGATTTCTGTTTTTGGTGACGCCCACA
This sequence comes from Noturus placidus, assembly GCA_022414735.1. Lineage (NCBI taxonomy): Eukaryota > Metazoa > Chordata > Actinopteri > Siluriformes > Ictaluridae > Noturus > Noturus placidus. The sequence continues at coordinate 69,077 of JAFFST010052076.1, forward strand.
AAACCCCATAAAAAGGCCAAGTTCACAGAACGTGGAAAAAGGCCTCTAAATTTATTTGCATCGTGCTTTTAACAATGGATATTGTCACAAAGTGGCTTCACAGAAATATCTACATTTAGGATATAAAATTGAAATGTATCAATTTATCCCTAATGAGAAAGACAAAGGCGACGGTGGCGAGGAAAAACTCCCCGAGACGGTATGATGAAGAAAACTTGAGAGGAACCAGACTCGGAAGAGAAGCCATCCACCCATGCACTCATAATGCAATTATAAATCATTCCCTTCTATGACTGTGTGCTGCATGGTCAAAAAAAAAAAACAATATTTAGCAGCTGAGGCCAAAAAGGAAATGATTATTGAAGGTGAATTCAGTGTCGTCCAATGATATGACAGAAAAACTGAGTAAACAAACAAACAAACAAACAAAAAAAAAAGCATGGTTGCTAATTGACAGTTTCTCTGGTACCTGGGGAAACCAAGCCATGAGACAAAGCTTTTAAAATTGACCAGATACCATGTCAAAGGAAAAAAAAGAGAGAGCGAGAGAGAGAGAGAGAGAGAGAGAGAAATAATACCAGTCTCTAAACATCTGTTGCCTCCTAAGGGCATCATGTGTTAACTCGTACAGTAATATCAGTTCTGCCATTTGCACCGTATCAGCTTCCAGCTCCCGCCTGCACAGACCCCAGCCCAATCCTTATTTTATACAATGATCTTAATGGAACAGCGAGCCTTATTTGTCTTACAATAAGTAGATTTCCTATACATTTCCTAGATTCCTTAATGCCATTTAGGCCCATAAGAAACGACATGTCTAAAGAATATTTAAACTGTGTGTAATTAAATTATATTAAATAAGCCATTTGACTTTCAAGTATAATCTTTATATAAAAATGCAATAATGATTTTTAACTAATTATAATAATCGACGCCGATCAATCAAGGTTTACATTAATTAGGTTTCATACGTGTAAATTTACGAGCACAAGTAGGATACGAAAGTCCCCTCGCCACCCCAGGAATGTACGGGATTTGCGTGAACACTAGTTTCAAAATCCGTTCATATCCAGCTCGATAAATGCGGAGATGCAACTTGTGATTCCATCAAAAACTAATATGCGGAATGCTGTGAGGAGCAACAAGATAATGTCATCAAAAGAGTCGTTTCAGTTAGCACACGGCTGCAAGACACTCCGTCTGCCATTTCTATCTTAATTCGGTGCTGAAAAATACAAACGCAAGGATCTATCACTATGCAAATTGCTAATGACCTGCTGCTGTCATGAATCGCTAGCTGGCTAGTTAACTGATCGTGAACATTTGTTGCGGTTGTCACGAGTAGACACGAGGGGGATTTTATTCTCACTGATTTACTGAAAAGCAGCCAAACCATCAACAGTGCAGGCATCTGTAGCACAAACAAGCAATGAATCATTCAGTATGTTTACATGGACAACAATAATCCGATATTAACACGATTAAGACAAGACTCTGATTAAAAAAACGATCATGTAAACAGCTATTATTGATCACCTTAATCCGATTCAAGTCATATCCGAAGTAAACACAAATGGAATTAAGACATGTGGAGTATTCCTGTTTTAGTCGCATTGTTGAAGTGTTTATAGACATGTAAACACCTTAATCACACTATTAATGTCGTGTGGGAGTTTTCACCGCATTTTGCCATAGGACAGCAGTGCTCAACCGCTTGACAGTAATCAAGAGAGCACGGCTGCGTCCCAAACCACATACTCACCTACTATAATGGGTGAAATACATGTATTTCGGCTACTATATAGACAGTAAGTACACGGTTTGAGATGCAGCCCATGGCTTCAAGCAGTCGTCTATTTGCATGTACAGCATGACAAATAATTAACTGCACTTGACGCTTTCGTAAAATTAAAAATAAAAACATCCAAAACTGTATACCGTCCCATAACGAAGACGAACTGTATGTTGATACGTGAAATTCTGGAGGAACATCGGACGGCGTGGCGCGGGGACGTAATGACGTGTGCCGTTAATCGATTTGTGTTCAATAACATGTAAAACATTAAAGGAATATTCTAAAAGCGACTCATGTAAACACCTTAACCACAATATTTTCTTATTCAGAATAAGGCTAATAATTAGATTATTGCGGTCCGTGTAAATATAGTCAGTAAATTAAATCTAGAGAAGCCGTCGTTCTGTCATGTTTTGTCCCTTACAACAAAATGGACAAAAACGCAGAGTGAGAAGCATGATGTCAATTATCTCATGTTTCATTAAAAATCTTACAGCCCTAATTACAGTTGTTTTTACAGTACTGAAAAAAGTCCCAGTTTTAAATAGATAAATAATAATGACTCACATTTTCGAGTTGGATTTTAACAGTGTATCTGGGTAAACGCTGCCACAGCATGAAGATAGTTTTCCATCCGCTTGCTCTAGCTAACTTTCATGCTGCTGTACTGTACTCGCTCCCTTCTAGTGAGTTTGAGGCAATTTATTACGCAAACACCAACGCACACCAACCAGGCATAAAATGTGTTCGTTAGTCGTTTGCTTCTCATTTCGATTTTATATGCAGTTATCAGATAAACTTAAATATCAGGCTCGGTTCATTTGGAGCAACAAGCTGAAATAAAATCCGATTAAAAAACAAAACGGTGATGTTAACAGCAGCCCATTTTCTCAATCATCTTTTTTTTTTTTTTACATCCCACATATAATCGAGTGCAAAAGTACACATTCCCTTAGGACAAAAAAAAAAAAAAAAAAAAACCACGAAGACTAAGGAAATGTTATTTATATCAAGAAGACAGTGTTTCCATCTTTACACACTGTTCCTTCATGGTCACAAGTAACAAATATGGCTTCCTCTGCCATGCTATCTTTTTTTACACATCACAGCTCTGAGAGAAGAGACTGAAAAGAGCAGAGCACCATCCCTAATTTTGCTCTCTACGACAAATGCACCTGCAGAACCAAATTGTCCAGGGGGTGGAGTCTGACCTGATCCATATCTTCCTACAGTACCAGGGTGGAGTCAAACAAAAAGTCTGGATTAAGTGTGCTGCACAGCATCGCTTGTGTAAATGTTTATAGGCTTATAGGAGGAGTATAGGCTTATAGGAGGAGTATAGGCTTATAGGAGGAGTTGGAATGGGTTAAGCTCCACCCACTGGACTCTAGGTTCTGCTATGTCTCACTTCATTTCTTATATAGAGACTCGATGGCCTTAGCAAGTCTTTTGGGGCTTCACTTACATGAAGTGAATAATCAAACTGTGGTTCCCGAGACACACCACTGGCAAGTAATGAAGATTAAATGAAACTGTTGTGCTTTTACATACAGCAGGTCTGAGGTGATCAACTTCCATAACAGATCACACGGGTGTCGTAGAGCTAGATTAAACCCTCGTCTGTGTAAACAAAACACCAGTAACGACAGTACTCCTGTTCGTAGTGTAACCGGTGTTAAATGAATGCTTTCCTACACTGAAATCCTGCTTCTGTCTCCCTGAATGCAGACACATGAGCTTCTTCGCGTCCAAAGCGAGTCCCACGTCTACGATCCTGGACCTCTGGGAAGCTCAGCACTTCCACAGCGGCAACCTGAACCAGCTCGCCGCCATCATGGCCGAGATCGGCAAACAGGAGGCCATGATATTCCTGGTGTCCGACGGGGAGTGCTAACACACACACACACACACACACACACACACACACACAGAATCAGAGCCAGGAATAAAGGCCTCTACATGCTGGGGGTCGATAAGGTTTAATAATAGAAGGACTAATCTAACAGGGTTTAGCCACCAGTAAGGTGTGCTGTGACTATAAATACACAAAACACACACACGCAAACTACATTTACATCCAGTAACGATGTATAGCACTCACAGATATTGTTTCGGCCCTGTCCTGATTCACACTTTTTTAATTCATCGTAGCGTTAGCCACACTTCTGTCTGATTTCTTTCAAAAATAATCGTAATTTGTACGAAGGCAACTCAGAAGTCAGGACACAGCTAGGACAGGGGTGGACAAACCAGTAGCACCAGTAGACTCCCAGGAGAAACAGATTTTGTGTATATTTTAAACTTATTTTTATTTGTAGTTACCCAGAGACAAATAGATCGATCAATCAGGATGAGAAAATGCACCGTACTCCTTATTAACGTTCACAAAACGATTTTATTTGCTACGTAGCCATGTTTAAACTTAAACACACCTCGATCTTGTAACTTTAGTCCGTGCTACTTGTTCGGAATCTCAATCTGAATTATACCTCACTTCGCAGGTGAACGTATCATGAGAACGTAAACATGCTAGCTAGATTCGAGTAATAGATTTTACGTGCGATCTGAGGATGGAAAACCGCGCCTCGTATCCAAAACATTCAGCAATGACTTGCTGACTTTTTTGTTCAGATAAAACGATGAAAACCACGATGTTTTTTCAAATCTCACCCACTCGCAGAATCTCCTTCATTTCCCTTTACGTAGCTAGCAAACTAGCTCGTCCAACGTTGTCCTATTTGTCTTAGCCACCACTTTTTAAAACATCGGACTGGATGTCTGCACATTCCAACTGTCACTGGCTAGCAAACAGATTTAGGATTTGTCCACCCCTAAACGATGAATTACCTAAAGAAAATGGATGAAATTGCACTTCCAAAATTTTTCGTGTTGCCATTGAGACGGTCGTTCTTATTTTGTAAACGTGTGGCGTACAGCAATATGCAAACGTAAAGTGTTCACAGTGCCACAGCTGGAAGGCACAATAAGGGTCTTTATTGAAGGTATAAACAAGATTTCCCATTTAAACCGGGTTAACTTTAAAGTTAATACGACAGAGTAGAGAGAGAGAGAGCGAGTTAGAGAGAAAGAGCGGTGTGAAAAGGAGTTTTGAAGACAGCCGTGCTGCTTTAATGCGACCTCCAGCGTGTCAGTAACCCGACTGTCACTCAAATATAACAAGTAAATAGCAAAAAAGTGTGTAAAAATGATATCAGATATATTATCATAACTAGCTGAAACAGATCAAACCACAAGAAGCGTGTCTGTGTGCAAGCCGTCAACTTTTCTTTTCCCTCCGACCCACTTCAGGCACCGGAACACGGCTGCACTACTTTTCCAAAGCCATAAACAAAAATCCCCAAATGCATCGATGATGAATAATACGGTCCTGATACGTGCAGGGGAATAAAGTGAACATGCGCAGGATCTTAGTGAGACATAGCCCATAGGGAATGGAAGTTTCAGTATGATGTTGATCAATGTTTTCAGGGACGTTTTTTTGTTTTCATTTTAATTTACCTAGAAATCTATAAAAAAAAAAATAAAAAAAAAGCACTTTTTTTTTTTAACCACCACATATAGTTTGATCATTTGTTATAAAGAACGCTCTAAAATACAGAGGAATTTAGTATAAAATGCAATACAATACTTTTGTTTTTTTTTTTTTAAATTTATCCAATCAAATGTTGATCATATTTGTTAGCAAAATATTTTGGCTTTAGGGCATTCTGCGATACTTTTAATTCCCAATTCAAAGACTACAAGAGAACCGCGAAGCTTGATTGAGAATCGTGAAGCCATGTAGCAGCGAAAAAAATATTAAATAATTATCACATGATCAAGTAAGAAGTTAACTTCTCAGGCTGCTTTCACACGTTCCATGCTATTTAAGGCGTGTTACTTTTCTGTTATCACAACATTGGCACTGAAATGTATCCGACGAGGCTAGTTTTCCGCAGCAGTTTGTCCTCCAGGATTGTTTAGTGTCCGAAAGAAGTCGAACGTTTTCTTTCTACTTTAGAAACATCCCACTTTTTATGTGAAAGTATGAAAGCAGCCACAACGATGCAACTTATCCCAAGAACACACGTTCACATTCGACAGAGATTGTGAATCAGGACGGGTTTATGTGTAACGTCTATGATTTAAAAGAGCAGTTTGTGGACGAAAAAACAAAGAATTCCTTATATGTAACAGATTCTAGAACAAGTTTGATGTTTATATATATTTATAGTCTGTACAGGATGTTTCTCCTGGAAAACTACTTGAACTGCGAAATCGCAATTGTATGAAATTGTTACGCAGTGGTGTTTGTTGGTAAACGAGACCTTTTAGCCGGACTCATGTTCGGTACATGTGAAAACAAGAGGGTTTTGGCCGGATGCACGTCGTGATGACATCACATGCCGCGTCTCGTCCCAAATCTGCAGAAAATCTGCAAGCTCCTCCAAATATTGTGGAGTTTGCTTGATTCATTCGCTTTTGCTGCAACGTGCCCACCAGTTAGCATGCTAACATCAAACACATCAGCAATATTATTATATTTATTACAACAAATATTTTGTTACTTGTTAGCTACATTAGACTTCACAACATTTTATCTGATCAGCTACATTTGGAATGGGAATACAATTTCTCCCCAAACTGCTCCTTTAACCTGGGATTAATGAACCGTTCAAGAGCTCCAGAATTCAGCACTATGTTCAGCTGTATGTATTATAACACGCCGTTGAGCTTTCAGTGGGACCACATGACTTTGAAAAGGTTCCAGTTTCTTTTTTTCCCTTTCGTCTATACAATTAACGTTGTATATACAAATCTTTTTCTATTCCAGTTGCGATGCTGGCGCTACACCTACACAGCTCTGGAAGTTGGTTAACCAAAGTTTATGAGCCATTTGAGACGGGTTTCTTTCCTTTAACGTCGTCGCATTAAAACGTTCCTCAGACCGTCAGTACGAAGCCGTCCAATCAGAACGATGTAAATTTCAAACTGTGCATCATTTTAATAAAACGACCATTTCACCCGGAAACACAGTTGAACTCTGTCATCTAGGACGTACATGTAAATGATATTTTAATATCAAGCGAAAATAAAAATAAAAAAAAGGAAAAAAAAAACCCAATGTTACATTTGTCCAAGTTTGACCTGTGAAGTGTTTGGTGCATCGTTCATCAATTACAGCGTTATGTTTTTCAGAATTTTTGCAGTGTTTTTTTTTGTTTGTTTGTTTGTATTTTTTTCGTCCTGAAGTTGTTTGTAAAATGGATGAGGTGTTTTTTTTTTTTTTAGTATATATATAAATATATATATAATAAAAAACAAACAAAACGAAAAAAAAAAAAACAGTAAAAATGTATTTTCTAAATTCAAACATGTCATTTTGTGTCTCTGTCATGAATGTGTGCTTAAATGTTAACATTTCTCCTCATTTCACAAACATAAAAAAAGAAAGAAAAGAAAAGGCACATTTTTCTGCCAAAAAAGCCAACTTTGGACGTGACGTCGAATTCAATTCCCCACGATTGTACATTGAGTCGATCTCACTGATAGCTGTTCTGTATAAAAGAATGTGTGTGAGTGTACTGTTACTTTTACCCAGCTCTTTATTTTCCGACTTAAAAACAGTAGACTTGTGTACCTGTGAATGTTCTTTCGATTTCTTAAATTCTCAAATGTTCCTTGCCTTTCTGCAAGTCAGAATGCTGTATTTAACATGCCACAGCGCTTATGCAATTGTACAATTCTTTTTTTAAACCATATTTTGAAGGCATTTTTTGTATTTGCGTTTGTTATTTCTCTCTAAAATATCCCTGCCGCCCCTCCCCGTCAACGTAAATTGTCATCGATGACTCTGTGCTAACAGGAAGCCCTTGTGACGCAGGGTTTTTCTCTACTTTTGGACAATGATATGGATTTGTGGGTAGAATTTTGGAAATTCGTTTCTAAGTGCTTTCAAGTATTTACTTGGCCTTATGTATATATATATATCTATGAAATTTCAGAAAGGTATGTATAGTAATTCAACCTGAAAATGTATGTAAATAAATTATATATTGTTAAAAACAGGAGTTGAGTCTTCATTTTATAGAATGGTTTATTTTTTTCAAATAACTTTATTAACATACAACATGACCATTTTTTTTATTGTGTTTTTTTTCTTTCGAATAAACGTACAGCTATAATAGAACTTTTGGATAAAAATATCTATTGTGAAAAAGAATACAGCAGTTTCCCATTTTCAATACAAACACGCATCATGATAATATCTGGAGGTGCAAAGCTATTAAAGAGGCACTTAATACAGCAAATACTTTCAATAAAATGGGGGGGGGACGGGGACAACCCCGAGGCACGGACGAGACAGACAAACGTGCGTCGGAGTGATGGAGAAATTCTCCACTTGATCATCTGATCCATGAATGTAAACTATAATCTCAAAGCACGTCAGCTGCTGGAGCACAGGAGGAAGATAACAGGGGTTTTGAAGGTGAATTAATGCTAAAACTGACTGAATTGAAAGAATTTGTCCAGATTTGTATGATCTTAGAGTCCAGAGTCTCTAACTACAACCTTATAAAGCAGCAGTTACTTTATCCACACATCTCTACTTACACGTGTTACCTGAATCAGCTGATGATCTGATAGCACTACAGAGTTTCTAATCATTAGTCCTGCAATGATGGTGATGAGAACATAGCAGAGGATCTTCCGATACACATATCAAAGTTACGGTTTTATGGTTAAAAGTTTAGGACAAAATACAAACCGCAAAAAATAAATGAATAAATAAAAAAAAAAAATCCACCCTTAACAACTTGCATATTTTCCAACTTTACCCACAATGCCATTTGTATAAGCAATGCATTCTGGAGCACCAAGACCAAATTTTGCATCAACATCTCCATTACTTTTACATCAGAGTTCTCATGAATATGATTTTTTTTATTTATTTATTGAATGCCATTGTAACTGCTCTAGCAATAACAAGTATGACATCAGTGTCATGGGAATATTACAAATCTAAATATTTAATGTGTTTCAGGGTGGAGATTTTCTTTACAATTAAAAAAAAAAAAAGACAAAAAGCAAACAAACAAAAAAAAAACGCACTCTCGCACAATGCAGATATCGGAACAGTGACTGATTTTGGATAAAATAGTCGATCGTGTTTAGGGCAAAAAGCTTGGCTTCTAAAAGCACTGCGTTAAACCCATTCTACAATTACACATCCTCAGACTCATGAAGAGCTTGTAATGAGCCAAAACAGTTCATTGAGGTGGTGTGTTCGAGTAAGAGAGGCACTCAATAATCCGCTGAAGATTAACAGACCCGCAGCGTAACCAAGACAGGTTTAAAGAACGGGAGTGCTTTCCAAGATGATGTTATTTTCTAATAAAAGAATATATAAGAAGTGGGATATCCAGGAAGCGGCACTGTTCAATATTAAAAGGCCGAGACTGCTTTGCTCTAGTTATGTCAGAAGGCAGGTTCTCACACAATTTGGCCACCAGCCAACTCTCCCAATCAGACCACAGCTCCTACCTGGGGAGGGTGAAGGCCAACATGTGCGTCCTGTGAGACTGTGAAACCAGCCAACCTCATCTTTGTTGGTCATGCTGCATCATAAGACAGCGTAACACACTGAGTGAAGCGTTATCCGTTCTCTTATGCATACATGAGATCACTGATACTAATAAGTGGCTTGTAGTGTCACGGTGATTGACAGTAAGTCCGTCCTAAAATATTATTCCCTTGGCTCCAGGCCACAGATGGCATCGACAATTGGACATTGGTAGACAATATATAGACAATATTTTTGATTTTTCCCTACACTAAAAAAAATAAAGACCCAATTCAAAATGTACCTCCAATTAATACATTTTGTAAATAAACACAATTTAAAGATGTATTGTTTTTTGTATGTGTGTGTAGTGGTCTTGGACAACCAATCAGATGAGGCTGAATTCAGGCAAACAGTCCAAACACAAAATATCAGATGTTTGCCAAATATTTTTTCTGTCTAAAATATATATTTCACATCTCATCTTTAATGATTTCGTATTGACTTTCTCATCTTCTTCTCACCATCTTTCTGTAAACATCATATTGAGTAAAGAGCCACCCAGTAGGTGGACAGCAACATGTCATAGTCATGTCATAACTATCATAAGCCTAATTAATTTGGTTTGTAAGCAGATACTGGCTGATGCTCCTTCTCCTCCATGTTGGTCTTATCGGAAGATCTTTAACGATGGAACGGTTTTCTACGCACAAGGTAATGCACACTGTTGAAATTCTTGTCTGTGATCATCGCGCGTGCGCTACAGACTCGGTCGATGGAGACGAATTTGGAAAAATGCTCCAGGTTTCCCTTAATGACCTTGTAATTAGTCGATTCGGGTGCCAGAGCCAAGGGGAGGCCTGTAGGACTGAGACGGAGCACCACGACGACGACACTAATGACCAGTTTGCCCATTAAAAACAGACATTTGGCTTCACCAAGAGATTCTGAAGTGATCATGGTAGCACCACACACTCTTTGATGGAGGCAATATCGTGTCGGTATAGAGTTTCTTTGATCAGCAGGAGTCTTGCTTTTGGTTAAAAAAATGTAAATTCATACTCAGCAAACGAGCTCCGCTCCCACAGGCCCTAAGCCTTTTGTTAATTAGAGGTACCTGTCGGATTAGAAGAAAAAGTCGTGGCATGCTTGGTATGGGAGGCACGTAAAGATTGTCGTTCGGGTCAATATGAAGCTCTCGCAATCAGTGCTAATGCAGTGCTGTTCGGCTGCCAGGGGCTCATTTTTCTTCCTTGCCATTACTTTAAGTACCACGGCACACAGGGGATAGAGGACTGTGGGTTGTCTGGGGACATGCAGAGCTGCACTGACGTAGTGTTAGGATGATGTCACACCTTGGGCCAGAGTTTCAACACATGCCATAAATGTATTCCAGACATAATTCAATCAGGAAGTGTGAATTCTTTGATTAATTAAGTATGTGTATTTAATCTGTGCTTTAAATATTGTGTGACTGATTGAAGAGTGCCCATGTATGTTAAACTAAAGTAATCCGAGAGGAAAAAAAAAACAGTAAAGTGTGGTAGACATGAATGAGTAAGCACATACTGGAAACATGAGACATAGATTTAGATATTCTCATTTACCATTACTAAGGCTGGAATTTGCTTCGATATGCAGTACCTATTCGGTATTCAATATCAATACGGATCCTGAAATCTCAAGATTAATAGAAAAAGTGGCCGGTTTCCTACACGAATACTGACAGGGATGAAATGCTAACCTGTGGATGATGAGTTCTTTATCTCCCGAAGTGAAAATGGCTGACATTTCCTGGCTACACAGCCCACAACTGGCCTAATCATGTCTTTCGGGAGAAAACCCAGGCACATCATTTCATACTATTTATTTATTTAACAACAACAAGATCAAGACCATTGAAAAGCACCTTGTGTTTTCTCTCGGCAGTCTTATTATACCAGGTTTTATTTTTTTTAAACTAAAACAGTAAGACTGTATTCCAAAACTGCGGTCCAAAATTTCTAGCAGTCAACCCTTGCCATAGGAGTCTGTCACGTGTTGGTCTGTCCTGCCTCAATTCCACTGGAGCGCTGGATCTCGGCTCCTCAAAGTGGAGAGAAGGCGTGACCTTTACACAAAGGCTTGTCCTTCTTCGAGTAGAACGTCTTGCCCTCCAGGTTGACGTGGCAAAGCTGTGAAAATTGGGGGGGGGG
>JAFFST010052076.1:93908-111861 GCA_022414735.1 Noturus placidus
GCACAAGGCAGGGTACACCCTGGACAGGGTGCCAGTCCATCGCAGGGCACAATCACATACACACACACCCCATTCATACAGTATGGACACTTTAGAAACGCCAATCAGCCTACCATGCATGTCTTTGGACTGGGGGAGGAAACCGGCGTACCCGGAGGGAACCCCCGCAACACGGGGAGAACATGCAAATTCTGTACACACAGGACCACAGCAGGACTCGAACTCCGGACCCTGGAGGTGTGAGGCGGACGTGCTAACCACTAAGCCTACCTTTAGCCAATAAACTGTGCTTGGTTGGCAATAGATTTTGTTACTGAAAACTATGGGCCTCATGTGCTATTTTTTTTCCATTGGGAAACTTTTCACTAGTGTTTTTTTTGTTGGATTTTGTAGGTGATAAAAAAAAAAAAAAAAAAAACACACACAACCTGGTCAAATCACGCAAAATTTCTGTGCAGTTTCTGTGCAGTAACTATTTACCCTCTAAAGCCTAACAAAAGAATGCTTATTCAGTGTGTAAATTATTTGTAATTGCCATTTGCACACTGCATACATAGTCCTTTTTTCCCTTTTAAACCAATACACTGTAAAGCTTGTAAAATCTTGTATTACGTAAAGAATAAACACTCCGGCGTGTTCGCCGTTACAGGAGATAAATCAGCAGTGGGTTGATGTGATCGGTGTCCGTTACCTGATGTGATGCGGTGTCTGTTGTAAGTGCTTTATTTCGCTTACACCAGAGAAATTTGACAACAATTTGTTTTTTTTTAATATTAAAAATTGTAAACGGGCATTCACTTGACTATTTAGAGTAGTCTGTTGGGCCTCTTTGCCTAGAGTATCTTGAAAACTGTAACTTGTAACTCGACTTACTGGCTGTTACAAAATTCTGACACTCCAAAATACTTCACAACTGCACATGCGCGATTTTGATTCAGTTTATGCATATGAAGCTATAACGTATTAAAAGGAGCACATTAATGAATGAGCCTGGGATCTTTAACGCATCCTGACCAATCTGATTGGAGATTTGCAGACATACTGACGACATTAGAACTGTTTTTGTTGGGTTTATTTTCGGTTGACGCGTGATGAGAGATTTCAGTAGGAGCTCATGCGAAATCTCTCGATCGGAGAGAGCACGGTGAGAGAGTGTGGTGTCGTAACAGGCTGCTTTTCCTTTCCAAAGTAACTATTCTCGGCCTGAGTTCTGTAACTTGAATACGGGCAAGTAAACTTGCACACACACCACTGTACTGGTGATAAAACAACGTGGGTTTTCTTTAAAAGAAGGAATCACTGTGACCGGGGGGGGGTTTGCTAGCACAACTACAACTTGCACAATACATTGCGCAATACAATTTCACTCCATATAGACACTTTGCAGTGACACCCAATCTGTGTTAAGTGTCTGATGAAAAAAGATACTACGGTACGGATCTCTCTCCAAGTAAGGATGTTGAGTAACTCAGCACCACGGTAGCAGAAGCACTCCGTGAGCTCAGCGGATTTTAGGGGAGAGGCCGAGCTCTATAAACAGCACCAAACATCAAACTTAAAGTCTCGATCAGTCTCTATCACTCTCTCTCTCTCTCACACACACACACACACACACAAGCACGCAGGCACACCTCAGCCCAGTCCCGCAGCTCCGAGCAGCCCCATTTGACTTGTTCCCCAAAGCTGAAGAATTCGTCGCCTCCTGTTCTGGTTCACTTGGCCAGCAACATCTGTTGTTTTGAGTGTTTCAATAAAAAGTGCTCGTTAAAATTCAGGCTCTCTCGCAGTCTTTGGCAGAGGAGAGAGACGAGGACGAGCGAAGGGTCCCCGTACAGAGACAATAAAGAAGAGGTGAAAGGAAAACAGATTGAGGATCGCATGAGACGGCTTGGCCATCTCCGCTTGCTCCACATGAGTCCGAGAGTCAGAGTCTGAACAAATGGACTACTTTATGACGACGTCTTTAAATAATTATAAAGACAGACTCTCTAACAAAGCACGCAATGTTCCTGAGAGAGAGAGAGAGAGAGAGAGAGAGAGAGCATGAGTGAGTGAGCGAGAGAGTGTGAGAGAGAGAGAGAGAGACCATGAGTGAGTGAGAGAGAGAGTGAGAGACCATGAGTGAGTGAGAGAGAGAGAGTGAGAGAGACAGCATGAGTGAGTGAGAGAGAGAGAGAGAGCATGAGTGAGTGAGAGAGAGAGAGCATGAGTGAGTGAGAGAGAGAGAGCATGAGTGAGTGAGAGAGAGATGCATGGAGAGCAAACGGCGTCCGTTCTCTTCAAGACCCAACACAGCCTCATGTTTCCGAACTGCTGTTGTGAAGCGGGGCCATGGACGAGAATCTAATCTGAACTCTTTCACCTTTTTAACAATCCAGCTGCAGAATACTGTAAGAATGATGAATGCTGCAGCTTAACACTTGAAGAATGGATTTTTTATTTTATTTATTCTTTTTTTTTTTTTTAAAATAGACCGCACTCCCTGACTTCCTCACTGTGCATTGTGAATCACCTACCCGTTCTGAAAGAGGGGCATGCTGCCCGACACTGGCATGCTGGAGTTAGGTGTGTTGGCATTAAGCTTGGAAGCATATGCCACTGGTTTGATGACTGGCCCAGTGCTGGAGTTATTAGAGGAGGCGGAGAAAGGCCGCGCCATCTTGTTTATGGTAGTGCTGGAAGTGAAGGAGTACTTAGGCTGAGTGGGTGCAGCAGCAGGTGATCCCTGAGGGTCACACAGTGAACACACACACATACAAACAGAACACCATGCTGATCAAACCAAGCATATATACACACACACACAGACTTTGAACAATCCCAGAATTTGTTTCTATAACGATTAATTATTTATTTGAGCCTGTGGAGATCAACAGGTGGTGTCTTTGTTGCATTTTAATTAAATACCACTCTGAACTCCACATATTTATCTCTTTGAAAGTGAACCACTTATGCAACAGTTATGCCAAGTACATCTGCCATCACCTATTCATTCTGAATGAGTAGAGAGAGAGAGATAGAGAGAGAGAGAGAGAGTGAGAGAGAGAGAGTGAGGGTGTGAGAGAGAGAGAGAACGAGAGAGAGAGGCTGTGAGAGAGTGAGCGAGAAGGAGAGAGAGAGGGCGTGAGAGAATGAGCGAGAAGGAGAGAGAGAGGGTGTGAGACAGCGAGAGCCCCGTGAACACACTATTGTTTGAGTAATATTTTTCTTGGACATTGGCCAAATTGCACTTTCTGTGTGTTCTGTACCTCGGCGCTCAGCACTTGAGCGGCTTCAGAGTCAAGCTTAACCTTTAAGCTGGCATTAAAATAAAAATTTAAATATTTTAAAAGTCTTTTTTGGGTGCACTGCTCTAGAATGGCCACACGGTGTCACCGTTTCCCCAAACTCAGAAACTTGTGCATCCATGGTTAACAGTACATTTAATTTGTTATTGTTTTTGGAGAGGAGATGATGAGATCTGGGTGTTAAATGATTTCTGGGATTGTGCATTCTGTTCAAGTGTAAGGAAAAACAAACAGACCAAAAAAAAAAAACGATGTGGCAATAACACTGATCAAAACAACACTCATGCAGTGTAGTTCAACTTCATAAAAAAATTTAAATAATTTTTTTTAAAAATCACAATGTTAAACGAGGCTTAGCGCATCGATCAATGGAAGCGGTTGTGGAAAAATAAGTGCGTGTGCATGTTTATGCAAAGAAATTCCAATCATGTACGAGTGTTTGTCAATACAAGGCTGTGTGACACTGCAGAAGCATCACATGTCTGACAGATGCTGAGCAGAAACGGCTGTTTACCTTCTGTTCATCTCCAGACTGGAAAGCTCTGTTTTGAGAGAGAGAGAGAGAGAGAGAGAGAGAGAGAGAGAGAGAGAGATTAATGCAATAGTAAAACTTCTAAGAGTGTTTCTATAGTAACAGCTCATATTCAGGGACTTGTACAGCAAATGCTTCATGTAATCCAATTCTAATAACAGGCTTTTAAAAAGAAAATGTGTTGTTTAGGAGACGCTTAAAATTTATGGCAGGAGTCGCCAGAAAAGCACCAGTGCTATGTAAATGAAGACAGGAGGTTGAGATTTCTAGTTAAATAGATAGTTTTCTTTTCAATGAACATGTGCATGAACCTGCATAAATGTTAGGTGGGAAATTATAATTTAAAATCATTGTAATCGCAGTTGTACTGACTCTCCCGTACTGTACATTTGATGCTTCTGTGCATGTTTAACAACAGGAACATTAATTCAGTAAAGAGGTGTAACTTGATCTGGTACTGGTTCTCTATTGCTTCAGTACCTTCAGGTATTTATTTAAAAGATAAATAAGAGTTACAATGGAAGGTTTGTTGCAGCGTCCATGTGTTTTACACTGGAAATACTGGACAATTTGTGCAAAACCATGGACTTTCTGCAGTAGGATCTAGGATAAGAGACACTTCTGCAGTATCAGTTAGTGGGTGGAGTTCAGATTCTGAATACACAACTGTGGGTGTGTCTCAATCAGCTCCATAGTTCAGTAGTCAGGGCCCCGAGTAGGGAGGTGGCCATTTTTAGGGGCTGTCTCGATCGCAAAATCCATCCAGTGCACTGGCATGTTTGCTCTCCAAAAATCCCACAATGCACCGCAAAAACCAGGGAGCATCAATACTCACTATGTTCCCTTACTGGAAATGACGTCATGTTTTCTGAAGCCTCTCGGCTCTGATCAGTCAACGTCTACAAATGTAAGTAGTTTATTATCGTTGTAGCACTCAAATAATTACTTAAGTTAGTGATTTTTAACTTTATTTGATGTTGTATACAGAGTTTGCTAACTTTTACGTGTTTTAAAAAAAAGAAATCCACTAGCTAGCCTACAATCCTGCTTGAAGTCCCAAGTGTACCAAACATGTGATTAAGCTAACAAATATATGACCTATAATATCAGAAATATATCGGTCCTGCCTGTTCTTGATAAATGCCAGTAGTGACGTTTTATAACAAGTATGTTTTCATGTGGCTGGAAAAATGTCCCAATGTGTAGAGAGTCAGGGTCCTTACTAGTGCCTAAACTCATGTACACCATATACTGACCGAGAGCTGATTGAGACACGTCTTCTGAATCAAATGAAAACCTTTTTCTTTTCTTTTTGCATTGTTTATTGCAAATGGGTGTCAGAAAAATTGACAAAATCTCCAGCTTATTGGGTTTTCATTTGACTCGCCCTCATTTTTCTACTATTCATTCTTCGAATGAATCTGTTCGATTCTATATTATCATATTAGACAAAAATCCCTCTTGCTTTTACATTTCAATGTAATAAAATCTATCTATAATTTAATCTGGTGCTTGAAGGCAATTTTTTATTGATGTTACTAAGCGATATTCAAAAACCTGGCAACCTCGGAGGCATGAGCTTTGCACAAGTAATTTCAATAATGAAAATAAGCTGCACAGAAAGTCAAATTTAAGCACCAGTGTATGGAGTCTGAGCTCCATCCATGCATTTTCTATACCGCTTATCCTACAGGGTCACAGGGAACCTGAAGCCTATCCCAGTGAGCATGGGGTACACCCTGGACAGGGTGCTAATCCATCACAGGGCACAATCACATACACATTCACACTATGGACACTTTGGAAATGCCAATCAGCCTACCACGCATGTCTTTGGACCGGGGAGGAAACCCTCACAACACGAGGAGAACATGCAAACCCTGCACACAGGGCCGTGGCAGGAATCGAACCCTCAACCCTGGATGAGAGGCGAATGTGCCCGAGTCTGAATTGAACTCACATACCACATATCTAACTCTGATTAGTGTCCTGGGTGATCTTGAGTGGTAAAGTGATGCAAACATTTCGAGTCCTGGACGAGTAAAATTTCAGCACACTCATGCAGACCTGCCAAATCTTCTAAAATGGTAAATGGCACACTTATATAGCGTTTTTATCCAAAGCGCTTTACACTGTGTCTCCTTCACCCATTCACACACACACTCACACACCAATGGTAGCAGAGCTGCCATGCAAGGCACTAACTTGCCATCGGGGGCAACTTTGGGTTCAGTGTCTTGCCCAAGGACACTTCGGTATGTGGAGTCACGTGGGCCGGGAATCGAACCGCCAACCCTACGATTAGTGGACAACCCGCTCTACCACCTGAGCCACAACCGCCGAATAATTTTGTGAACCAAAAAAAAAAAAAGACGACATTGTATCTTTCTGTAGTTCTCCTTCAGTTGGCAGTCAGAAAAGAAGGGGGGAAAAAAAGCAAGAAAACCCACAAATTATATTCTAATTCACGGCTCTTCATGAGTCTGCATTTCCTGTGTCTGTGCATTATTTCCTCTAGGCTCATCAGCAGCTCTCTGTAGTAGCGTGGCCTTTGTAAGTCCTCCAACCTGGACGAGGTTATCGGAGCCGAGCACGGCTGCAGGAAACAGGATGGGACAACAATGCGGAGTGAAGCCATTTCAGTGCACCACAAAGCCATAAAAACACCAGATGTGAAGTGGGAGATGAACGAGCCGTTCAGTGGGATTCCAAATGGCTGCTTTCCTGGGACACTTCACCACATGACGCCTTTATTGAATTAGAATGAATAATAATGTTTTACTTGGTACTAGATACAAACAGACAAAGGCAGCAGTCTTTATTCCCAATTCTGGCAGAACTCAGAACTGCATACCTTGCATTTTATTTTATTTATTTATCCAAAACACTCACTGCAAATAATAATAAATCGCTCACGATAGCTTTGTAATCAAACAGTTGGTAAAGTTAAGCCCCAGCTGTTCTGGAGGTTTGCATGTTCATGTCTACTCGTAAAATAGGTGTGACCCAAGTGATAAGTTAGTAAGTAAGTTGCTTTGCAAGTAAGTAAGTAAGTAAGTAAGTAAGTAGGTTCCTAGGAATGTAATTAAATAAGAAAGTAAGTTACTAAGAAAGTAGGTAATTTTCTATGTTACCAAGTAAAAAACAAAGCAAGTACTGAATAAGTTCCTAAGTATGGCCATACCAAAGTTAGAAACAAAGCAAGCAATAAAGAAAGTATACAAGTTACCAAGGTTACATACCAAGTTTCTAAGTTCCAAAGCAAGACAGTTACTAAATAAGATTAGCAAGTAACCAAGTTACTATATTAGTTAATTATGATACTCAGGAGCTTACTTAGTAACTTGTTTATTAAGTTAAGAAAGTTCCTTAGAGAAGATACTAGGCATGCAAGTTTAAGTACTAATTAGGAAAGTTTTTTTTTTTTTTTTTTAAGCCCTGCTTTGTAAATGCAAATCAACTTTCTATATGAATTCATCTTAAACATGAGACTTAAACACAGAGTTTGTTGGCAAACTTCCTTGTGTCTTCAAATTTGTGCAATTATTTTTTTTTTCTAGAAAACTAGCTAACTAAATTTCTTATAAACAGTACAAAAATACAAAAAGTCATATAATCCAACTGTCTGCCTGACCGTGTGTCCTTCCTCTTTTTATGGAGTGATCGATAGCAGGATTAGGAAGTGCTATATAAAATCTCACTGCTAAAATAAGTGCTTCCTCCATTTTGGATCTTTTTGTACTGTAATCTGAAGAACCCCCGCTTCAGCGGTCAACACAGCCAAAGAGGTTATGCTATAGGTACATGATGCATTGATTTCAATGCCAAAATCTTTGTTTGTAGTGAATGCCATGGAAATGAATATAATTACACAGGCAATTTCACAGAAAAAAGTCTAGTGGGACAGCTGTTTGAGAGAGGAGGGACACTTAGTATAATGCTAAGAGTTCAGGAGCTGCAATTCAGCTAGATGCCAAGAATCCCTCTGAAAGCATTACGTCATAGCACGCATGATCCATCGATGACCTCAAAGTTGATACAAAACACATGAAATGGCCACACATGGATGACCGTGCTGAATACGAGGCAATTTAAACATCAACAACCCAACTGTAAAGGACACATTTACTCATAAGGTCTCTTAAGTTCAGAATATAAAGCAGAATAAAGACAATCTCCGCTGTATTGAAACTTAAAACGAATCACCGTTCATACAAAAGCTTTACTCGTGCAGGAACGTCCAGTCCGGACAGTTTACAAAACATTCTTGTGCAACTTGTTCGAAAGCGATGGTGAATCAAACCGGAAAGCTTGTCTTTACCAAAGAAAACCTCCAGAGTAACCACACAGACAAGTTCTGACTCACACCTTCAATTACCTCCTCTCAGACAATGAACTTTGTCATTTTACCGTGACCGGCTACAATAGTTGACAAACTGCTGCAACAAGAGAGCAGAAAACCACAGGGCCAAGGTTTACAACTCCAATAAACAGTGCTTTTACACAGGAGGCAGGCTGAGTGTATGAGTAGAGACTGATTCAAAACAGAGAGACGAGGATCATGCGGTGGCTTTAAAACCATCTCTTACTTAAAGCATCAAGGAGATATTGTCAATTAAATTTCCACAGCATAATTGAGTCCTCCTTATTTCATTACATTCTGCATTTAAAAAAAATACAACATTTTTTTACTGATGCTGTCCTAAAATTTTGCCAAATAAGGAATCTATATATCTTTATGTTCCTTTCGAAAAGGGCACGGTAACCCGAGGGCACCAAGACAGTGTTGATATTTTGGCAACAGTACCATGGAAAAACCTCAAGGAAGCAAGAAAACATTTTTTCCTGCATTCAACTTGAAAGTAGGAATGAAGGACAGTTTAACACTCCTCACATTTATAACACAAAAACATGCCAATCCATTACAGTTCAATTTCATGAATCATGTACACGCCAACCAGTTAGAACATCAGATCCGCATTATTGGAGACTTTATGATTCGCATTAAAAGAAAATGTTACTTTTTAAAATGCGTTTATGTATACATTTATTTGATATGTACAAAAATAAAACCGAAAAGGAGACTTTTAATTTGAGAAATTTTAATTAAAGAATAAATTTAGCATTACAAAACCCCAAACATTTTACAATATTAAAAATATACAAACAACAAATCAGCAGCTTCCAAAAAAAGGTAATGAAAAGATATCATGATGCCCAGAATATCTCAAATTGTGTACATACTGTGAGATATAATAGTTTATCACGATTCCGATTACCGTATTTTCCGCACTATAAGGCGCACCTAAAAGCCTTACATTTTCTCAAAAATCAACCGTGCGCCTAATAATCCGTGCGCCTAATAAGCTGTGCACCTAATAATCCGGTGCGCCTTATGTGTGGTCAGAGTTCCAAAATCTGTAAAAAATGTTGTGCGACTTTGGTTGGCGTAACAACCGTATGCACCTTAAAACACGGTGCGCCTTATGTGTGGTCAGAGTTCCAAAATCTGTAAAAAATGTTGTGCGACTTTGGTTGGCGTAACAACCGTATGCACCTTATAACACGGTGCGCCTTATGTATTGGTCAAGTACAGAAATAGACCCCGTAATTGAGACTGAGCCTTATAATCCAGTGCGCTTTATAGTGCGGAAAATACGGTATATATCGTATCGCCAGGCCCTAGCAACAAGACCGGAAATACTTTTTAAATGATGCCTTGCGTGTTCACTTAAGTGAGACACTTTCTAAAAATTGTGAATTTGTCTCTACTGAATGCTGGCACGCATCATATTAACTGATAAACAATGTGTAAGCATGGAATAAAACACTCCGAGGCACGTGTTATTGGAAAATAATCCACCATGGAGTGGTACTGTTGAAGCGTCGTTAATCTTACAACCCTGAAGTTGCTTATTTTCCTAGAACAGCATGTCCTGAAGTGGTTTATTCCTCTTATACCACAGCAATTTTGCCAACAATTACAATTTCTTGCTTATCAAACAACCAGCACATTTATATATGCAGTCAGCGCTGAAACTATTGGCTATCCTGAATGTTGTGCAGTGCCTCTGACAGATTTTCCCCCTTCTCTCACCTTGCTTTTCTCCCATAGACAGTTCTCTGATCTTCATGTTGGTGTATCATTTTTAACAACAAATACAGTCTTCACAGGTGAATCTGACAACTAGATCTACAAAGAGTAGAATTATTATTTAAACAAATTAATCTAACAGGACACACTTGGTAACAAGAAAAGCCTTGTCAGTCGCATGTTCCAATATTTTTGTTCGCCTACAAAATGGGTGGTCTGATACAAAATGTGTAAAGGTCAGGAAATAAAATCAGAAATTCTAACTCTCTTATGAGAAAGGATCAGGATTTTTACAGCCGATATCGATTTCTTGTCATCTTGATCGACTGAAAGTCCTCAGTCTACAGCAAATGAAATGGCCGTGCCGTTCCAATAATTTTGGAGGTGTAATTTCGTTTAATGTTCATGAAACAAGTTAGTTCCTGTTCTTGGTTATGAAGATCATGTTACAAAGCAATGCAATTATTTCCACAGATTCCATTTCCATAGATGTTAATTAGGGCTGGGTAAAAAAAAATATTGATTCTCTGATTTTAATCGATCTACAATTTAACGAAACGATATCGTAATAGCGTGATTTACTTGGGGCGGCTGTGGCTCAGTCGGTAGAGCGGGTTGTCCACTAATCGTAGGGTTGGTGGTTCGAATCCCAGCCCGGGTGATCACATGCCGAAGTGTCCTTGGGCAAGACACTGAACTATAAGTTGCCCCCAATGGCAAGCTAGCACCTTGCATGCAGCTCTGCTACCATTGGTGTGTGAGTGTGTCTCATTTGTAAATCGCTTTGGATAAAAGCGTCTGCTAAATGAATAAATGTAAATGTACTTGAGAGGATGTGAATATTAACTGTGGTTCGCCTCTCGTCCTGAAGATTCTTTTATGTTTTGAATTATGAAAATGGTTTTATTTCTTAAGCGCGTTTCAAGTCGTTAATGAATT
Organism: Noturus placidus; assembly: GCA_022414735.1. Classification (NCBI taxonomy): domain Eukaryota; kingdom Metazoa; phylum Chordata; class Actinopteri; order Siluriformes; family Ictaluridae; genus Noturus; species Noturus placidus. Next base: position 104,761 of record JAFFST010052076.1, read on the forward strand.
TCACCGTTGCACGTTTACAATGTTATCTTTTTTTTATTTTTTAAAAAAAATAACCTGCAGTGTGCCGTTTGTGCTTACCTTGAGTGCATTGTATGCACACATTTCTGATTTCTTGTTACAATGTTACTCAAAGAAAAAGTAATGAAACCTAATTGTGTGTGCCTTATTGTTAACGTAAATGTGTATTTCCGTTATACAGCCAAGTAGGAGGGTTTCAGTTACCAGCATTTATATTAAAACATGGATTCCGTGTCTGCAAAACTAACATTTTAAATCAAATATCGATAACGAATCGATGTTGGATCAAATTCAAAACGAAAGACCAAACTGGTCGCAATACCCTGCCCTAATGTTAATCATTTCCTTACACCGATTACATACATAAGTGTTAGCTGTTACTATAGAAACAATAGTGAGTGTAAAAACAAACTTGCTGTTACTGAAAAATCAGTGACCATTCTGACCAATCAGATTCAAGAATTCAACATCTGTCTTCTACCGGTCATTTTCCCAAGGTTTCTATGCTTCGAGCTGCACGCCCTTTTCCTCCCACAGCCAGTTGGAGCCTCAGCTCTGTAATGAACAGAGTCACGCAAATCCTCTGGCTCTAGTCTCGAGCTAAAAAAGACCGCCACGCCATTATGGGTGTGCCAGGTCATGACCCATACTGACGTCACTCTCGGTTACCTCGACTCGTTGCACTTACACTAACCTTGGCTAGCCGCTGCATGGGGTTTACTGAGTAATTATCAAGGCAGCCAATTTCCTCTCTTGCCTAAAAAGGAGAAGCGTGCGGCTTGGGCCTCTATGAAAGCTTTTCATCATGCGTGTGTGTGTTGATACAACAGCGGCGGGATAATGACAGAGCTCTTGAGGATGAAGAGCAGAGGGAGTCGCCATGTATGTGTGAGACTACCGGGCAAGCCTGTGCTCCCATTACTCAAACCACAGAATCGTTCAAGCCTTTGAACTGAAAGAGGACATTTCACACGATTATAACCTTGGACTCTTGGATTGCAATTGTTCTGAAAAATTCACTCATATGTCCTACATATCTGGCATAGATCATTACTTAGAAATGACCGGCCAGTGGTCAGTGCAGTAAATGTTCACACGATGGAACCAATCAGATAAAGATAAAGATGTGTGCATTTAATTATTTTAATCCCAGTTGGACAGACAAAGGAGATCTGTCCCAGTGCTATCAGCGCTTCAGGGGTTTAATATCAGAAGAATTTCAGCAGGGGAAAGGCAAAGAAAAATAAATAAATAAATAAATAAACCCACCCCAGCTTACTGGGAATGAATCTGTTTATCATGTTAGAAACGGTAAATTGGGAGTGTCATGGTTAGAAAATTCCACTGTATGAGAACCTAATCTGAAAAATATTTTACAGTAGTTTTCATGGCATTAAGGGAACACAACCCTGTGGATGAAAAAAATGAAAGTGAAATCCAAATTGTTTTTCTTTCTTAGGAACACGTTTTTGAGAAGTCATTGTCGGACACAAATGGGATTTTAACCTCAGGAGTACCGTACTTTCGACCCCCGAGCTGCGTTTTAAAACAAGGAAGTGTTTACTCGAGTGACTAATGTCGCTTCAACTGGAGTACTGCTAAGCGTTTGAGTGTGTACCTGCTGAGTGTCAGAGTGAGGGAGTCAGATGCGCCTCGGATCTTGTTTTGTGCCTCAACGTGTGTCATCTCCTCAGCGTTGGAGTCTTCGATGGACACCACGCTGTCTCCCACTCCGACTCCGGCGTGAGCTGCCTTTCCCCCAGGAGTCAGCTACACACACACACACACACACCTAAAATTAGCATGAATCATATCACTAACAACCCACCAAACACTTCATTTTGCATTAGCCACCGCATAAGCAAACACACTGGTGTGAATAATTCTTCTAAGAGCAAAGAGTTTTATATATTTTATAGCACTTACCCTTTAGCCACTCGGTGCTTTCTTACTGTCTGTCTGAGTAGTATGCTTTCGGTTGGCAAAACCGGATCAACCAAGAAACCGGTTAAGGACTAAACGAGTAAATCAAGTTGTTAACCACAACTTGAACACTGATCAATCACTCTGCATGTAAACGCGGTCTATTCGTATCTTTGTGGTGCAAATGACAGAACGCTAAAGTGTACAATTGCATTGTTTACACTGTAAATAAAACTTAAACCGAGCAATTTCAGCGACACAGCTGTCATTATGTTGTTGTTTTGCGTCAGGGAATCCCGATGTCCTATGTTACCCACAATGCCATATGAACTCCTGTTAATAGTGGCGCCATTGAGATTTAAACCTTGATTCATCTCTATCTCGGGAGAATGATGCAGCGGCGCTTTAGTCCTTCAGTCTGGCCAGTTCTTCGTCATCTATACACTCTGCTCACCTTCATCGAGGTGAGTCTCTGCTGTAACTCGGCACTCTTATAGATGCATTGCATTCTGGGACATTTGCACCAATGACAAAGAAAAACAATGCAGAGAAAAGCTGATACTGTGAGCCTGTAATTGATGAGTCTCTCTTAAAAAAAAAAACAAAACCAACCACATATCTGAATGATCCTACAGTTGTTCCTTGCGGTGTTTTCTCTTATGCATTATGCTTGCCAAGAGCGCTAGATAAGACACGGCTTATCGCCAGTAATCACTCCCTCGGGACCGGGAAGAGCGAGTGGATTTTTGCAAAGGCAACATGAAGGACAAGGCGAGAATAAGAGAGTCAACGGCACTACGGCGCTGTTCAGACAGTAAAAACAGTCCGTTGCATCGATGGATAATTGAGCAGCGGGTCACGTACAGGAAATGTATACCGTACATACGTGGATGGATGTTAAATGCTGACTCTGTGTCTACAGACACTCTGGTGTGTTGCGTTACTCTACTGAACTGAAGATGAAGAGACGAAATACACCCTCAGGGGAAAACAAAGACGAGAACCGGGTCAATCTCAGTTAAGTAGAGATCACAACGCACATGCAGAGCAGAGACATTTCGCTATGTTTCTGTGAGATCTGGGCCATAGAAAACTTTGGGCTCAGATGGTACGTGTAATGCGTTTAAAGAAATGAGAAATGAAATGCTTCACTCAGAAATAGTGACGCACATGAGCTGGGGATGAGTGCTGTGACAATCTAATAATAATATAAATAAAGTTACTATACACTGTGATTTTACACAGGTGCCCTTACTTTTACTCCATTTGGAGTCTCCAGTTTCAGAGCTTTGTAACAGTCAGGTACAAAAATTTCCCTTAAAAAAATAAATAAATAAAAAACACAAAAGCGAGGATGGTGAGAGAATGAGCGTTTACAGCTGCTATAACGCAAGTGAGAACAGGAACTAACTTGCTTCATGGAAGTTCTACAAAGTTACATGTAACTATAAATGGACAAAAAACAAATCATTGTTGGAAACTTGTTGACGAAGAAAACACTTAATGCTGGTAATACTTATCACTGTATTTTAATGCTATAAAGATGATCAATATTAGAGTTAGTCCTGAGAGGACTTGACAAACTATTTTAAACTCCAACACAGTGCTGAATGCGGGACGTCACGACTCCTGCCCCAAAGGAAATTATTCCTGTTGAGGAATCCATATCACAATGACTCAAAAAACAAGAAGCAATCTTGACACCGTGTCCACAGAGTTCCACAAATTTCACTCCAGAGGCGAACATCTGGCTGAACGTGACCTGTAGCGAGAGTCAACAGCTAACTGGCGAAGCTTTTGTCAGTCAAAACAACGCAGAAAACACCTGTTTCAATACAGAATCCATTTCTTAAACGGTAGACACCAAATGAATCAGCCATTTCCGGGGTATAAAAAATTCATTCGAGCAAAAGACTTCGTTTACAAATGGATTAACGTAAAAACATGACTCGACAAAGTGCTCCTGCTGTAACCATGCTGCCGGGGAGCTGTTTACCAAATGAATCCCTGCTCCAGTGAGTCTCCTGATTGTTTTCCTGTCTCCGCTTTTACTTTACTTTGTGAACACGTGGAGTCAAAGTGGAAAATAAACATTGGAGATTATTCTGCCGAGTCATGCAACAATCTTCAGAGTGGTTTATTGTGAACCTTAACGACTAGACGAGAGTAAGTCGTGGCCGCGGCTCGGTCACGGAGTTTTCTTGGATACAAAGTTCAGTCCACAGCAGTGCTTCTATTGTTGCAGGTGATCCGGTTTCATCAGACTAAGCTTTGACGGCATGTGTGTTTGAGCAACACCTTCGACGCGACCTTCAGCTTCTCGCGAAGCAACGGCACAGCCTTCGATATCTGTAGCACACACAGTTCACAAGGCCTCGCTTGCAGCATTCGCTCATTTCCTGTCCTGAATTCTTCCCTCGACCCTCCACCCAGAGTTTTACAGCCTCGCAAGTCCACAATCCTCCCAGCCCTCAGTCAGGACTCCAACAGATCACAGCTGTATCATTTTTCTTATTAAATAAATAAGTAAATAAAAATGTAGCATTTACTTTACCAGAATTCAATTAGTCTCCTGTCCTTTGTGCAGATAGTTCAAGTTGACTGTTTTGGCTTAGTATAAAGCTTAGACTTGTCTAAATAAGAAATTAATCAATCACTCAGGGGCATGCTGTTATAGGAAAGTAATCGGACATGAAGCGGAGTTATTATTACCCCTCCAGAACAGCACCTTCCAAAGGGTTTTACTCCTTTTGCACCATGGTCAAGAAAGTGAAAACTTGCGTATAATAGCACGGCTTAAAAAGTAGTTCCGGCTGTAAAATTAACAACAAGTTTGTATTAATGCGCTCGCTGTGGTTTCTATAGTAACGGCTCATACACAGGGACTTGTACTGTGGACATTCCACATAATCCAAGACTAATAAAAATAATACACGTTTATTTTATGTGTTGTTTAACAAAGTCAAAGGTATAATGAGACGAGTTTTTTTAGGAGAGTTAATTTAACATTTATGAAAGGAGTTCCGGTTGTAAGCGCTTAGTGATGTCATCAGCTTCCCAGTTCAGGAACGCTTACTACAGGAAAGCTCAGGAGTGTTCATCACAGCTATAACATCGGTGAGAACAGGAACCAACTTGTTCTCAACATTAATTCAAATGAAAACCTTTAAAATGTTCCCGGTGTTTTCCGATAATTAATTAAACGCTGCGATCTTCTGCAAATCGCTGTGGTGTAAGTGGAATAACACACTCCAGACCCTGCTATTATATGAAAATAATTCCCCCCCAGGGAGTAGCAACAACTGCACCAGAGAAACTACAACCCAAGAAAGTGAGAATAAGAAGGTAAGCCCAAATCCAAAACACAAGACAGAAAGCGAGAGTGGGAGTGCAAGGTTTTGAGAAGCTGAATAAATGAACCGTATGAAGGACACCGAGGAGAGCGATGAGGCTCAGAGGACCGTGCTGATGGACAGAAGCACCTGCGTCCTGGGCTCAGGTTCAGAGCAGCTGTTCCTCCACTCAAAGCAGGACAGCGGCAAAGTGCTGAGCTCGGGCCTTTCATACGACACCGTAAACTCCTTCGGTACTGATAAAAAGCGTGTCCTTTCACATGTAGAGATCAGACCATTGGCGCAAATTCAGCAGGACACATCTGCCATTACGTACTGTAGGAGAGACCTTCTACAAGTTCAAAAAGAGTAGGAAAGTGCCAACGTAACACGAATACCAGAGCACATGATGACGTTAAGATACTGAAGACGACCCTTCAATGCTCAAGTGCCTTTTACATTTCACCTCGGTTCATCTGTAGACCACCGCTTCACCTTCAGCACAAGCACCTCATTCTAGTCACATTTCAGTTTTACTTCTTCCACTGCCTTTTTCGGTGGGGGGGCTGGAATACACCGTTGCGTCAGATCCATAAATACCCTACAGGGCAGAGCTACGAGAGCTTGGAGAGCTCTTACACGAGAAACTAGAACCCCCTCCAACACTACCACAAATACTTGTTTCAAAAATTCAGCCTCGAATCCTGACGTGGCTGGGAATCAGATCAGCAACAAATGACTGATTTTATAAGCGCGAGCGCTTCGTGCTGAGCGCTTGTCAAATTTATGTCTCTCGCACATCGTTAAACGTCAGGAGTAATGCGGGCTCAGGGACGCAGGGGAGAAAAGAGCCGTAAAGACATGAAGGCATAAAGACATAATCGAGGATAAAACCGAGAGGGACGTGTGAGAACGTATCCGAATGGTTACATCATGTTTACAGCTCAACTCGTGTTCAGACAGAATACGTTGACGCGAACCAGACGAATGATCCATCACAGAAGTAGAAACTAACACTAAACATCTGTTGGGAGCGTTGCATAAGCTTTTTCTTTAGTCACAGGCGTGTATGAACTCTTCCAAACACACAATCCTTGCCTCATTCCAAGGGCGGGGGAGGGTGCCAGGCTCAGGCTCAAGGATGACTGAGGGAGGACACAAGAGGCCAACTGTGTGTTGTCAGGAGTGGGACAGCGGTGCTAAAAATGCTTGGAATGCTGGAAATGTGTGCTAATCAGGGAGTTCCTGCAGACAGATTTGAAGAACTGCATGACGATGTGCAATTTGACCAAGACAGAGACGTTCTGATCACTTACAGCTCAGACTATACTTCATAAAGGCATGGAATGTTTTCTGATCGTGGATGGATAGGGGGAAGGAATGGAGGGGAGAAGTAGACCCGACACACCACTCTGGTCCACCACGCTGACGAGAAACCTAGCTCTTCCGTTAAGGACAGAAAAGTCAACAGCAGTCAACAAGGTTGTTCTGACTCAGTGTATGAATCACATCTGTGAGAACAGTCACTGTTCCAGTCACGTCAGTCTAACATTGTCTCAGACATGAGTGACTAATAATTCATTACCATGTCTCTCAGGTGGTGACGACGGATGATGCGCAGTGCATCTGTTCTGCTTCGGTCTTCTAACCCTCAGGTATGCTCTGCTCCGAATGTGTGTGGAATTTAACCTGCTAGAAACTTGCTCCACCGATGGTCATTACAGTGGTGTGAAAAAGTGTTTGCCCCCTTCCTCATTTCCTGTTCCTTTACATGTTTGTCACACTTAAGTGTTTCGGAACATCAAACCAATTTAAACAATAGTCAAGG
>JAFFST010052076.1:121197-133460 GCA_022414735.1 Noturus placidus
GCGCCGAGCAAGCAACGATGCAAAGGCCACAACACTAGCTTGTCTAAGGTTCAGAGGCTGACACTGAGATGAAACACCAAAGATGGCAGTTAGGGGACAGGACAGATAAATTGTATGAAACCAAGTCTAGCACATGAGGTGATGGTCCGTATATTATCTAACACTCTGCCCTAGTAATCATCCTCAAGCTCCAGACCCAATTCCTCCTCCTAGGCACTAATGGTTTTAACATTGTAAGAATCGTTGCATATATCTGTGAAATAATGCCCCTTTTATGAGGATTCAGCTTGAACACTTCTTCCCATGCAGACTTTATAGGTAATGAGGGAAACCCAGTGAATAGGGAGGAGACACAGTGCCTAATTTGAAAGAAACGGAAAAGGTGAAACGGAGGCAGGCTGTATGACGAGGATAATTCAGAAAAATTCACAAACACATCGTTGATGAAAAGATCCTCAAAGCGTTTCAGACCCTTCTGTTCCCAAAGAGAGAATGTGGAGTCTATAAAGGAGGGTGGAAAGAGGGGGTTATTACATATAGGTGCCCCGATTGAGGCCGAGACAGATTTAAAATGACGGCGAAAATGGTAGAAAATTTTCAGGGAGGTATATACTATTGGATAATTTGTGTATTGTGAAAGGGCTATAGGAAGGGAGGAGAACACCAGAGCAGGGAGCGAGGTTGAAATACAAGACTGTGCTTCTAAGTGGCACCATGGAAGAGAGGGGGCCTGCACCCACAGCACCAGTTTCTGAATGTTAGCCACCCAATAATAATACATGACATTGGTCAAAGAAAGGCCACCACTCAGTCGACTCCTCTGAAGCCTGAGAGAGTGCCAATGATTAATCACTAGTCAGCGTTGTTCCCAACCACCAATCACTGATCACCTTTGTTCCCAACAACTTATATATAGCCACTGTTTTTGACACCCGATTGGCTCACCTTTGTTCCCAAGGACCAATCACTGATCTGGACAACTACTGATCACTAATTATCAATGTCCCCAATGACCAATTACTAATCACCACTGTTCTTGACAACCGATCATTGAACACTTATTCCCACTGACCGACCATTGACCACTATTCTTCCAGACAACCAATCACTGATCACTATTCTCCCCGACAACCAATCACTGATCACTATTCTTCACAATCACTGATCACCATTCCTCCAGACAACCAATGACTGCTCACTATTCTTCACAATCACTGATCACAATTCTTCCAGACAACCAATCACTGATCACTATTCTCCCCGACAACCAATCAATTATCACAATTATCCCCGACAACCAATCACTGATCACTATTCTTCACAATCACTGATCACAATTCTTCCAGAAAACCAATCACTGATCACTATTCTTCACAATCACTGATCACCATTCTCCCAGACAACCAATCACTGATCACTATTCTTCACAATCACTGATCACTATTCTTCCAGACAACCAATCAATTATCACAATTCTCCCCGACAACCAATCACTGATCACTATTCTTCACAATCACTGATCACAATTCTTCCAGACAACCAAACACTGATCACTATTCTCCCCGACACTGATCACTATTCTTCCAGACAACCAATCACTGGTCACAATTCTTCCAGACAACCAAGCACTGATCACTATTCTCCCTGACAACCAATCACTGATCACTATTCTCCCTGACAACCAATCACTGATCACTATTCTTCCAGACAACCAATCACTGGTCACAATTCTTCCAGACAACCAATCACTGGTCACAATTCTTCCAGACAACCAATCACTGGTCACAATTATTCCAGACAACCAATCACTGATCACTATTCTTCACAATCACTGATCACAATTCTTCCAGAAAACCAATCACTGATCACTATTCTCCCCGACAACCAATCACTGATCACTATTCTCCCCGACAACCAATCACTGATCACTATTCTTCACAATCACTGATCACCATTCTTCCAGACAACCAATCACTGGTCACAATTCTTCCAGACAACCAATCACTGATCACAATTCTTCCAGACAACCAAACACTGATCACTATTCTCCCCGACACTGATCACTATTCTTCCAGACAACCAATCACTGGTCACAATTATTCCAGACAACCAATCACTGATCACTATTCTTCAACCAATCACTGGTCACAATTCTTCCAGACAACCAATCACTGGTCACAATTCTTCCAGACAACCAATCAATGATCACCATTTTTGTCCCAACTGTGCACTTCATTTTAAACTCTCTTCTTGGCAAATATTTGCAGTAATAAAAGTGAGATACTCTATTTGTAATCACTTTCCTCACTACCACTGCTTTATTTTTTATCCGTGTCCTTGAAAGAAATTCCAGCGTTTTGTAAGTACACAAATAAATCATGGGCCCTTAACCAAAGACGACTTCTTTCTATAAAACGTTCATTATAAATCACTTATTTTCTAGCGAAACTAATCTATTCTTCTGAAAAGCTTCTTTCTTCGTGTCAAATGTAGTTGTGATATGCAAATGACCATGACGATTCAAATAAGATGCAGAGTCGACTTGTGACGTCATGGGGCGACTTCCATCACCTTTAGGAGAATGCATTTGGCAACACGAATACTGCAACACTGTAGGAGTATAATAAAGTCTCTGCTTCTGTGTAAAGAGGAGCTTGTAGTTGATGATCTTATGATTTTTATTTTGTTTCCATTTCCTTAAGACTGTAAATTTGTATTAACTTGAACTAAATATAAATGTATGAAAGTAGTGGGTAATTAACATTAGAGAAAACAGCTAAACTCAGGAGAAACTGAAAAGTCTTAGCCACCTTTACACTACTAAAAACATAAATTATTAGTGGAAAATGATCTTTGGCCAAAGTATTGACCCCTCTGAGACAGAATCTTGACGAGTTTTGACGAGAACAAAAAAAAAAAACAGCATCAGCCTCTCAATTAAAACACGTTAAAAATAAGATGAAAAAGCTGTGAAATTACCTCCTGTGCTCCTTTGGTGTGTCTAAACGTCGTAAAAAGTGTTTATTTATCGCGCTTGAACAGACTGGACACGGAGAAAACTTTCAGTAGCTCGAGTCTTGAGGTGTGAGTTCGCCTCCTCGCGTAGAGGCTCGCGCGCTCCCTCATGGATTTTTAGCACGACTCGGACAGACACGTCACGGGTCACGTGGCCGGTGATGCACCCACCTTGTCGTGAAATGGCCGCGTCTCAATTCGCAACGGTGTTATTTCTCTTAAAAAAAATTAACAAAAACAAATTCCCTTCTGTTATGCCAGTATAAACACAACACAACATAAACAAGCCAGGAGAAAAGAAGGAAATAATAAACAAATTGAAAAAGTCCTTCAAGTATATAAGGTCGTTCACAGACACTAATATTAGTCCCAATTGATCCAGTAACCAAAGATGGTTAATGCTTCTAAGTTTCCTGACTGCAATAGACTCAAAATTCTCTGAAGCTCACATATGAAAACCAAAAAACAGAGGTTTACAACTTCGAGAATGTACATTTATTAATATGCTACTGTGCTAATAAACACACACACACACACACACACACACACACACATATATATATATATATATATACTGAAAAAATCACCATTTATTTTTTCATATTCCAGAAAACCAAAAATTATATTACATATATATTTTTAAATAATTGTATATAATTTCTATATGACTGGCACCCTGTCCAGGGTGTACCCCGCCTTGTGCCCGATGCCTCCTGGGATAGGCTCCAGGTTCCCCTGTGACCCTGAAAAGGAGTAAGCGGTTGAAAATGGATGGATGGATGGATGGATGGATGGAATTTCTATATGGACCCCCTGGTGGCCACAGCCCTCAGGAACCACTGACATAAGGAATGGAAACACATTCATGATTTATTTTGATGAAAGACACCCTTTTGTCTATAAATGATTCACAAATGGAAAAGAAACCATCACAGGACAAAACCCTTTGAAAAGCATATCAACTCCCTATGGTACTACATCAGCCATGATGGCAAGCTCTTTTGGAGTTATAGTAATTCCATGTTGTAAAACATTTTTTAAAAATCTGAATAATTACAAATTGATCCATTTTGATTGAAAACTTGAGCCAGAAACATAATACAATTTCTAAACCGACTGTCAAAGAAAAGAGATTTGGTTTTATAATGACAGGTCCTTATTATTCCAGATGGGATATATGTGAGGTGTGAAATTGTGTTTAAAAATGAAAGACCAGACCAAAAGCATTTGTTTATAAAAAATCACTGTCAAATTATAACCCCTTTTAAAATACATAATAATAATAATAATAATAATAATAATAATAATAATAATAATGTTGTAATTACAAATTAGTAATTAAAAAAAACTTAAGTCACTTGGTTTTGAGAAAATATCGTTAGGGACAAGATTATTAACAAAATGACTTATCCAGTTCACTTTAAATGTGTTGTTCAAATGTTTAATGCACCATTTACATTTCCCATTTACCATTTTCAGTAGTGTTCATTATTACAGATTTTATAACAAAATGAGTTTTATTTTCCCGTACAAAAGTTAAGTTTGCATACAAAACCCAGAAATTACATCACATGAACATTTGCTGCCAATTAATCAACTGATAAATTTAAAAATTGATACTGACTGAAAACCTAACACTCAAAATAAAATATTGCCGAACTCCATCCATCCATCCATCCATCTTCAACCACTTACTCCTGTTCAGGGTCATGGGGGAACCTGGAGCCTATCCCAGGGAGCCTCGGGCACAAGGCAGGGTACACCCTGGACTGGGTGCCAGTCCATCGCAGGGCACAATCACATACACACTCACACACATTCATACACTACAGACACTTTAGACACGCCAATCAGACTAACATGCATGTTTTTGGACTGGGGGAGGAAACTGGAGTACCCAAAGGAAACCCCTGACACACGGGGAGAACATGCAGACTCCGCACACACATGGCCCTGGCGGGACTCGAACCCCGGAGCCTGGAGGTGTGAGGCCATGAACTGTACTTTTTTAATGAAATAAATATATAAATAATTATATATTTATATATATATATATACAAGCAAAGTGTTTATTTATATATTTTGTTTGTCCTTGACTGACCCCTATACTAAACATCAAACTCTAATTGGGACATGACTGGCATCATGCAAAAAAAGAGTGGTGTTATCAGCCAGCTGACTAATAAGTATCTTTTTATCCACAATATAGAAACCACAAAGCTCACTGTTAGAAATATAAGAAGCAAGTAAAACCTGATAAGGGAAGACAGGCCAGCCTTGTCTAATTCCACGAGTGAAATCAAATCTAGGGGAAGTGTCATACTTCAACTTAATAGAACTATTACAAATATAGTAAAGGTGTTTTTTTTTTTAATAATAATCACAGAAATAATCACCAAAACCAATAGTTGTGCTCAACAAAATCAAAAGCCTTATAGAAGGCTTTTGATTAGGAAAAATAGACTGTTAAGTTCTATATCAGGTCTCTATAGTCAAGCAAGTCCACAACCAATCTTATATTATTTGCTATACGTAGATTCCACATAAAAGTAGATTGTAGTCTTGTGATGGTGTCTGGCTCCTTGTATTGAACTGACTAAGTGAGTCTGACGTTTTCAAGGTGAAGGAATGTAGGGCATTTAGAGCACACCAAGTTAGTGAATCACAGATTAATTTGCAAATGAGCAGTGATTTCGCCAGATCACGGGCGTGGCCAGACCTTTTACAGCAGGGTGGCCATGTTACACCCTGTGACTTTCTTGGGATGCCAGTTTAAGGTGGGGCAAAATATGAATCCACACAAAAATGACTTATCCGTCATAAATTCAGTGTTAATGCTAGTGTTGAATAAATCTTTAGCTAACAGCAGCTAATAATGAACTGAAAAAAATCCAAAGTTGCGCCTCTAAATACTGAATTTATTGCTATTCAGAAATAATAATTATAATATAGCTGTTTGTTTTTTGTGGTCAGTTGTTGCAAGGAATAATTGATGTCTGCGTTAGCTAGCTAAACTAGTTTATTCCTGCACGACATTTCACTGAAGGACAATCCTCACCATTGGACAGTGATGCACTGAACTTTCAGATTTCTTAGAGATGTTGCAGTAGACTTTCTGTTATTATTATTTACCGAGTCATTCAGTTTCACATTATATGTCATTGGTGACCACAATGACTAATAGCAATATTAATACTAACAACAACAATCATCATCATCATCATCATCATCATCATCATCATCATCATCATCATCATGTCCCACTGGGGTGGTCATGCTTCACGATAGTCCAAAACTGGCCTTACTCCAAAAAGCAGATGGCTATTATAATTGCAAATCAAATGCAACATTTTTTTTGATCTATTAATTTTTCCACTTTATGACTGCACATAAGCATAGATAAAATAAATAAATAATAATATACACTACAAACAAACAAACAATAAATCTCCACAATAACACTTCACATAAAAAAAATCCAAAGAAAGAAAGGATAAATTTTTTTTGGTATTTTACATTCAAGTTTATTTTCAAGAATCTCAAAATTATTATTAAACCTGGAACAAACAAATCCTAAGAGATGACTAATATGGTGGAATTTCAGTCTCTGGTTTATCATGTTTTATGTAAGAAATAAAACATTTTTTTTATTTTGGTGTGTTGTTATGGGAAAATAATAAATGGCAGGCTTGTGTGGTGCATCTTGACGTTAAGTGAAGTTACTTTTACCATCCTGAAGTTTTCCTCTACATACTGTCAGAGGAAAGGTTCCTGTTAGAGGTTATACCACCGCAGTGGGCCAACTGTTATCACATCATAACTGCTATAAACAGCCTGTAACAAAGCTCTGACACTGGAGACTCCTTCCATCGATAATACATAAACATCTCCTTACAGGAAACTTCACCACTTACACACATATACAAGTAGCTGTTTCTGTATAGTGTGTGGAGTTTGCATGTTCTCCCCGTGTGTCGGGGGTTTCCTCCTGGTACTCCGGTTTCCTCCCCCAGTCCAAAGACATGCATGGTAGGCTGATTGGCGTGTCTAAAGTGTCCGTAGTGTATGAATGTGAGTGTGTATGTGATTGTGCCCTGCGATGGACTGGCACCCTGTCCAGGGTGTACCCCGCCTTGTGCCTGATGCCTCCTGGGATAGGATCCAGGTTCCCCCTGACCCTGAAAAGGAGTAAGCGGTTGAAAATGGATGGATGTTTCTGTATATCTCTCTCCGTTTACAAAATGCGATTCAGTTCCAGAGACGTTCACTAGATGGCGACAAAACGCAACAATTAAGGTACACATCTTGCTACCTTACTTTCACTATGTAGTAAGGAGCTTTTATTCTTAGTAGTGCACTTGTGTGAGTGATTTGGGATACGACTTGTGAAGGTTTCCCATCTGCTCCTTCTGGATATTCCTAAAATACAATAAAAACAATCAACTAACCGTTTATTTTTTGAAATTCCGTGTTCGCGCGCGCTTTTATTTAGCACCAGCAGAGCCGGTTTTAATTAGCTACACACGCACGCGCACACACATACACACAGCCGCAGCTAGAGCGAGCGAGCGAGCGTGTAAGTGCGCGTGTCAGTACAGTGTCAGTCACTGTGTGGAAAATGGCCGACGCGTTCGGACTGCAGACGGAAGAAGACCCCGCGGCCGCGTTCCTCGCGCAGCAGCAGCACGAGATCTCCGGCATCGAGAACGACGAGGACAGCTTCGGCTTCGAGTTCACGGCGCGCGACCAACAAGAACCCCAAGCGTCACATCCGAGTCCGAACTCTTTCCAAGGTAACAGCTGTGCTAATCCACCGGCTCGCTACCTTAGCTAAACAAACAAGCGAATAATACAAGCTTCGGCTCTTCTTTTTGTTTGAACAAATCATAAGAACCCCATTTCAATCAAGTTCTCATGAAATGCGTCGCGCGTTAATGTTCTATCTTGTGAACTCGTCTAAATTGACGCCTTTAACTGAACTAGCTAGCTAAATAGCTAATGGTAAGTAGCTTAACATCTTGTACTTCAGTTAGCGACTCACCCACCCACAGGATATTCAAGCATGGGCGTGACCACGCACTCTTTGGGGGGAGGGTCGTGACCACGCACTCTTTGGGGGGAGGGTCGTGACCACGCACTCTTTGGGGGGGAGGGTCGTGACCCACGCACTCTTGATGTTGAGGAAATACCAATCTGTCCCCCCCAATATACAGGAGAAAATATTCTCTATATGTTCCGCATTAAATTTCCCTGCAAACGGATCTGTCTTTTCTTCATCTATTCTATTTATTTTATTTATCTATTTATTTACTTATATTCTTTTTTAATATATTCACGTTTGTTACGGAAAATATGCCCTCCCCCCCACCTCCAATTGTACACTTGGTTTGGCCCAGACTCAACGCAAGTTCGGTGATGTATTTGATCAGTTTCCCCATGCTGTGGGAGCTTCTATCACTCAGAAACCACGTGATTTCAAACAGTAACTGTAATCCTAAACCTATGTTGTACATATACAACATTTCAGTATCAAATTTAGGAAGTTTGGCTGCGGGGCGGGGGGTTGTCCAATGTCCAATGTCCAATGTCCAAGCGCTTGGACCCCCCCAATGTCCATAACATGGTTACGCCCTTGTATTCAACCCAATACAATAGGATTTATACGACTATATTAATTACATAAATAATTGTCACAGCATTATGTTAACCTATACTGTAATGAGCTAACATTGATGTTTAGCTATTTAGTTACAGTTGGTTATAAATGTCTGAATCCATCCATCCATCTTCAACCGCTTACTCCTTTTCAGGGTCACGGGGAACATGGAGCCTATCCCAGGAAGCATCGGGTACAAGGCAGGGTACACCCTGGACAGGGTGCCAGTCCATCGCAGGGCACAATCACATACACACGCACATTCATACACTACGGACACTTTAGACACGCCAATCAGCCTACCATGCATGTCTTTGGACTGGGGGAGGAAACCGGAGTACCAGGAGGAAACCCCCGACACACACACACACACACACACACAGAGAGTCATACACTATGGACACTGTAGAAACCCCCGACACACACACACACACACACACACAGAGAGTCATACACTATGGACACTGTAGAAACGCCAATCAGCCTACCATGCATGTCTTTGGACTGGGGGAGGAAACCTCACTGTTTTAATCCATCAGTTTATCCAGAGGAACTCAATTCCTCTTGTACATTGAATAGTATTTTTAATTGAAAGCTGTTATAACTTGACCGTTATTATAAGAACTCAAGAATTGAACAGTTATTATTATTTTTTTTTTAAAGCAAGTGAAAAAGTTTGTACTCCTCTTGGCACACTGTATGTAATTCAGTGGTTCTCAAACATTTCAGGGCTCTTGAGGCCTATTCGGACTGGATTAGTTTCTCAGGCGGATATCTGTAATAAGGCCTGTCCAGCTGGGTTTAAATTTACACGGGCTCCTGAGGTAATTTTCTGTATTACAGGCGCTGTTTCGGCACAGCAATAAGATGAGCAGAAGAGGAGCTAGTTTGTATTTTCTCATTAAAACGTTTTCCAGATAGCGTGTAGTGGAGGTTTTACCACCCAGACCAAGTATATGGTCGAGTGCGTCCTCTTAAGCGATTTGAGAAGAGTTTAATATGTGGAGGACAGACACCGATACACACATGCCATGAGATTAAATGAAGCGAATAGCAATAGTCAAACTTTTTTTTTTTTTTGATGCAAGGAGAAAATAACAAATGTGTATCTATATTAAAATTATTTGACAAGTGCAGAGTTTGGTGAAAAACAGGAGGTAATTTGGCCCTGTAATGTTCTCAGAGGAGGATGGAGAGAAACACAGACATGGCCGATCTGGATGGAAATAAAATTACAAAGGAATGCTGTTAAAATAAGAACTTACCCCAGAACCCCATCTAACCCTGTCAGAATAGGGCCCCTTTCATCAACATTGTTTGCAGGTTTTTTTTGGAGCTTTGTATTCCTGAACTTTCCACTGGTTGTTGGCATTAGGTCTGTGTTGCATTTGGTGCTTGGACCCCTAAATGTAATAACTTTTGCATGGTAGGCTGATTGGCGTGTCTAAAGTGTCCGTAGTGTGTGAATGTGTGTGTGAGAGTGTATGTGATTGTGCCCTGTGATGGACTGGCACCCTGTCCAGGGTGTACCCTGCCTTGTGCCCGATGCCTCCTGGGATAGGCTCCAGGTTCCCCCGTGACCCTGAAAAGGAGTAAGCGGTTGAAGATGGATGGATGGAAAATAATCAAGTAACACTGCTGTAGTTTATTTTGGTAGTTCTCGTTAAAGATTAGTCTAAGGACTAAAAAAAAAGTCAACAGTAGTTTATATTGATTACGGGTTTATTTTAGGTGCAAAAAGTTAAGACTTAAGTCATGTTAAGACCTAAACCAAAAATATTTTCCTTTCACAAAGCAGAAGAAGGTGTTCGAAAGATATCAGAGTGTTCAGGAAAACCAATATTTGCATAATATGTAGTGAGACACAACGACACGACCAAACAGTGGACCTGAAGTGTCTTTAGAAGCAAGTAGAGTCTACATCTGTATCACGTTTATCACAGATATGCCATTCTGAACCTTTCACACTTAAAGTGCACCTATTATGTTTTTTCAGATATGACCTTTCATGTAGTGTGTTATAGAGCTGTTTGTGAATGTAAAAGTCTACAAGGTTTAAAAAAAAAATCAAAGAGCATGACAGTTATTGACTCCCAAAAGAAGGAAGTGATTCTGAACCGCTGAAACGAGTCGTTGGTAATTCCAGACTTGCCTCCTGTACTAATCTAAGTAAGGTTGTAACAAAAAGCCCTTCCTCTGGTCTTCAATAATTTAATAATAATAATTTATCAATTTGTATAGCGCTTTTTACAACGGTACATTGTCTCAAAGCAGCTTTACAGAAATATCATTTTTACATTTATACATTTACAAGCGACTTACTAATGATGCACACTCACACACCAATGGTAGCAGAGCTGCCATGCAAGGTGCTAGCTTGCCATTGGGGGCAACTTAGGGTTCAGTGTCTTGCCCAAGGATGGGCATGGGATCACCCGGGCCGGGATTCGAACCACCAACCCCATGGTTAGTGGATTAGTGGACAACCCGCTCTACCGACTGAGCCACAGCCGCCCAATGGCTCAATGGCTGCTCGCTGACAGCGGTAGACCAATCACAACAAACTGGGGTGTCTGACCAATCAGAGCAGAGTATGCTCTCTGAAAGGAGGAGTTTATAATGAATTCTTTAGAACGGATCATTTAACTGAGGTAAAAAAAAAGGTAATTCTGCTATTTCAATTATGAGCACGTTAGTGTTTTTAAGTTTGGATGCATGTAAATCTATTGTATGAGACCTTTTTAAAAAAAAATTAGGCACGCTTCAAAACCTTAATAGGTGCACTTTAAGAGTAACATTTCTGAAAGTTTTTCTTGATATTGTTGTCCTGTTGGGTTATCATTTTTAACGCTTGAGTATGCAAAGCGCTCTCAACTGTAACTACTGTAACATTCCTGTTTTGAGCTTTTATGACTAGCAGCCAAACAAGATTTTCAGGATTCTAGTGACACTCCTGCAGAGTTTCTGAAATCAGAAGATCCATTTCTCAACAAGAGTAGGAAGAAGAGAACTGATGTTTTTTTTTTCTTTTTTCGAACCCCCCCCCCCCCCCCACCCCCCACAGATGAGTTCGGCGGAGCAACTATGAATGGAGAACTGTTTCAGGTAAGGGTTCTTCAGTTCTTTTTCCTACACAGGAAACTTTAAATATCTATTTAAAACCATTTGATTTTGGGGTCAACTGTACATCATTCCCTACATTATTTACACTCTGTGTGTACTAATAAGCCAGTACCAAGTACATTTCTTTTTGTTGATTAACAATTTTCCACCAGACACTGAAGGGCAGAATCAAACTTTTTGCCATTTGTAAATTTACTGTAAATGGTTTCTTAACCAGTGATTATTTCTTAAAACAGTCAGTTTCATGTTAGTGATTCATAAAATGTTATTTTCTGACTAAGCAAATATAAAAGACAAAGAAGTGCCCATGTTGTAAATAAGGACCTGTGCTGAATTTGGTCACCCAAGAGTATGGCGTATGGGTGGAGGGTGAAAAAATGCAGACCACAGAATGGTCAAATGCCAGAAAAGTGTTACAAGTGATACTACCCCAATTTCAGAGACTTGTCAGCTAAAATTGTTTATATAT
>JAFFST010052076.1:138410-148462 GCA_022414735.1 Noturus placidus
TGTTTGAGGCCTGAAATGTGGCAAAAGGTCGAACAGTTCAAGGGGGCCGAATACTTTCGCAAGGCACTGTATATATGTATATATATATATGTATGTGTATAATTTTTTTTGTCCTTTTCTGCTATCCAAAATTTACCATAAAGTTTGACGCTTCAGATTCCATTTTATTAATTTCACCATAGAAATGTTTCATTGTTGCTGAAATCCATATAATTATAATAATCATCCTTCTACACATACACACACTTACTACCACAGTTACTACCACAGTTGAGGTAGATCCCAAATGGCTTCCTATTCATTACTTAGGATATAACATTCCTTATGCATGTAGGCATTGAAGAACATTCCCAGATCCTGATAGACTATGGTTTAAGATTCAGACACAGAATAAAATGTTAGTTTGTAAGTTTTTGTTGTATTAAAACATAGCCCAATGTCTTCTCAGGTTATTTTTTTCAAACAATTTAAATATTGCTACAGTTGGCTTTTTCGTTCTCAGCCATTAAAAGTAATTTGCTGTATCTTGTAATGGGTAGTTTACCCCTTGCCAAGCCAATACAGGAGAAGCATGTTCGTTTTTCAAATGGAATTCATGCCAAGACAGTTCACTGAATGGGAAAGGACGTGGGATGTGAGATGTTTTCCTGGTTGTAGTTAGTTTCTTGACCTGTCGATTCTCAAACAACAGTCTTGTGAGCCAGTAGAAAATGAGCAGGTGGGATTGAGAAGGAGCTGCTTATAGTTAAGTAGGGCACCAGATTTCTTAATAAAACTAGCTGTCGCTTGGCTGATTTGAGAATATGTATTGTGCATGTCATTTTTGGCTGAACTATTCCTTTAGTGTGTGACTTCAATCTCTTCAGGAGTCCAACGATGTAGCAGACGGTTACGCAGCCATCTCCCAGGCTGACGTGCAGAGGCAGGAGCCTGAAAGTTTACGCAAGTGGAGAGAGGAACAGAAGGAACGGCTGGAACAGTTAGGTATGACCTAATAACAAGGCTCGGCTTTGTCCTTATTCTGGATTATGAGTCATTTGCAGCACACGGTGGAGATTTTAACTTGAAGAGCAGACTTGGTGTGATGATTGTCAAGGACCATGGGATAAGACACTTGTAATCTAATATAGATATTTCAGTTCAGTTTGAAATAACAATCTCATGATTAACTTCACACTAGCAATCTAAATATTAATTCTTTTGAAATCTCTGGAACTATTCCATATCTATCTATCGCTGATTAGTACCATAGGAGATGCACAGAGGTTTTGTTTGGGTTTACAGCTACAGCGTCCAAGGTGGCAGAAGTTGAGTTGAGGCAGAAGGCAAAGAAGGAGCTGGAGGACTGGCACACTCACCAGCAGGAGCAAATGGAGAAGAATAAAGTCAACAACAGGTATTTCACTACAATGTCGTTGCAAAACGCACCGGTGAAATTGAAGGAATATTTTCTCTTTGAGCTCGTTCAATGTTTTGTCTGTGCCAGAATAATAGTAGCTATGTTTCCATCCAAGTTGCGAATTTAACTTTTGTGAAAGATTGGTATATCGCATTAAATCATTTACGATCAAAGCACCGTTTCCATCCCATGTGTTCAAGAGAACAAAATAGTCACTTCCGGGGAAACCGGCACAGCTCGCTCTCTGCCACTTTTACTTTTCTGAGCCAATTATCCAATCACATGATTTGTTACGGCAAGGTCATGTGACGTTTTTGATGTGTGTCGAGGAATTTATTGTTGTCGCATGTCGTCTTATCGAATTTTAAAAAATCACCTCAGTTGGACGTACAAGTTTTTTTTTTTTTATTTACATTTTGGAGATTTTATTTGCATCTGGTGTTTCCATCAAGCGTTGAAAAAAAAAAAAACAACAACTTTTTTTAGGTGGTATTCCAAAATTTCCATAAAAATGTGGATGGAACATAGCTAGTGCAGTAAAAACCTTTCCCATAATTAAGGGAGGTACGACTGCTTTTGATGATTTAGTGTCATCTAACTCTCGCCAAATAGTAGCATGATTGTTTGTTATTCACCAGGTCTTACCCAAAGAATTTTATTTCTTTAAAAACATAGTTAGCTAATAAATAATGGGTTGCCATATCTGCTATTTGTTTATTCATTGCCTTCAATAAAAGCTTAACTGTTGACACAATAATACATTTTTGACGTCGAGTCAGTTGTTTGAGAAATACTGGCAGGGGTGGACAATCAACGGGAACAAGATAACTTATCTTTAACTTTTTTTTTTTCTCATTTGGAAACAAATAAATACATTTGCTTACAAAATGGCAACAAAAGTGCTGCAACACACTTTGATGCGGTATCTATACCACAGACAACTCATTTTGAATCTCGTCATCAGCTGCACTACACACATTAGCTTTTTACTAGTCAGGAGAAATGTATACATCATAAAATGTAAAAATATTTCTTGTCATATAACTGCACGATAAATGGTATTCGTTACTCAATAGTTTTGTACGTGTGCTGAAAAGCCAGATGGTCGGTCACAACAATGGTTAAACAAAAGCAAATTGCAGTGTGTTACAACTGATGACGAGGCATGCTGCTGAACAAAGTCCTGACTCCTGAATGTGTTCCGGTTGGCATTTTGACTCACACAAGTGAGTGCACCCCTCACATTTTTGTAAATATTTGATTGTCAGGGTCGTGGCAATCTTCTTATAGCCTAGGCCATCTTTATGTAGAGCAACAATTCTATTTTTCAGATCCTCAGAGAGTTGTTTGCCATGAGGTGCCATGTTGAACTTCCAGTGACCAGTATGAAGGAACGTGAGAGCAATGACACCAAATTTAAACACCTGCTCCCCATTCACACCTGAGACCTTGTAACACTAACAAGTCACATAACACCGGAGAGGAAAAATGGCTAATTGGGCCCAATTTGTACATTTTCACTTAGGGGTGTACTCACTTTTGTCGCCAGCGGTTTAGACATTAATGTCTGTGTGTTGAGTTATTTTGAGGGGACAGCAAATTTACACTGTTACACAAGCTGGACACTCACTACTTTACATTGTAGCAAAGTGTCATTTCTTCAGTGTTGTCACATGAATCAATTATTTACAAAAATGTGAGGGGTGTACTCACTTTTGTGAGATACTGTATCTGTTCCAGATTTTTGTGCAATAATTGGAATCAATTCACATGAGTATCAAAAAAAAAATTCGTATAATCAAGAATGCTGCTTTCAAACTGGCATCAAGACAGTAACCGTAAAATGAGCTTGATTAGTTCTGAACCTAAATAAGCTGTGTTACTCCAACATTTCTGAACTTTGAGACTGACCTGATTCAGAAAAAGTATTGGTTTGATTTTAAACTTTAACAAGACTAGCTAGAATAGGGCAGGTCATGGGATATTCCCATAACATTTCATTATTTTCCCCATAAGAACATTTAAACTGTCATTTAATTATCGTGTAAGATTCATCTGTTTCCTGAAAACAAGCAATGTTTCTTAATGACAGAAAACATGAATGTTGTTTTGTCAACTGATCTCTGAAAGCTCTCTCTGTAATATTTCTCACAATCTAACCATTCTCCATCTTCCTTCATGTGTAGCTTGTGTAAAATTGACACTCTCTCTCTCCCTTCCTCCCTTTGTGTGTGTTTTCTGTCTGTCTCTCTCCCTTTCTTCCTTTGCCTGCTTGCACATTAGGATTGCTGATAAGGCTTTCTACAAACAGCCCAACTCTGATGTGATGGGCCTTGTGTATGTCTCCCGTCACATACTTGCCTAGGACAAATCGGCGAAATGACCTCATCACTCTGCTCCTCCTTAATCAAATACATGTCAAGAGACTCGCTGTTCATTTTTCTCTGAAGAAAAAAAAAAACCCCAGAAACTCAGCATATAGCTTGTCTATAGTTCTGAAAACATCTGCTTCTTTTCAAAAATGGCTCGGCTCACAAGGGTTTGTACCGAGCTTCATAGATACCAGACAAATAGCAGATAATTTACATTTTTTTAATCGAGTCATGATGTCACAGAACGACCGCCCAAAATCAAGTAAACTCTGCAATATCCGGAAGAGCTTGCAATTTTTCTAAATTACTGCAGATTTTCCCACAGATTCGGGCCAAGCGGCCTCGTGACATCACAATACGCATTCAGCCAAAGCCCTCTTCGATTCATGTGCATCAAACAAGAGTACAGCTAAAAGGTCTCCTTTACCAACAAACATCACTGGGAAAGAATTTCGTATAAGTGTGACTGTGGCCATTTCAACAGCCATTAAAAAAAAAGCACAAAAAACTATGCAACTTGCAATGCAAATTTTTAAAAAGCTGCTACAAAATCATGGATTGACTTATTTCAGGCTTGTTGCATAGAATTGAGAGCACTTGATTATCCTTTTGTTGGAATTTCCCGTAAGTCTCCCAAATTCCTCAACCTTAAATGAGCTTGATGACGTCCGGTCACGTTGACGTTTGCTAGGGCGAGTGTGAGGTCCTCTTGCTGAATATATAAAGTAGTTGTGATGTTCTATGTGGTCAGAGTGCATGTCTGAATCTACAGGATTCATTGTAGTTAATGAATTGAAAAGCCATCTTTTGTGATTTTAAAAAGAAAAAAAGTATTACTATATATTCATAAGTGGATCCTTGATGTCCATTCTAATTGTTTTATCGTGTGTATAGAGCGTCAGAGGACGCCTTCCTGAAGGAGTGTGACGACGACGACAGCCCTGGTACCGAGTGGGAGAAAGTGGCCCGGCTATGCGACTTCAACCCTAAGACGAGCCGCCAGACCAAGGACGTGTCCCGAATGCGCTCCGTCCTCATTTCCCTGAAACAGACGCCGCTGGCTCGCTAAGGCTTATCACTCCGACGCACGTCTCGCCTTCGCTCCATCTCCCTGTCTTTCTCGCACTTTATTTTAGCACACACTAAAAACTTGGGTATTCTTTCTTTCTGCCTGTCATTGAAGGTGTATGGTGAATAGAATCTTTTTATTATTTTTTAAAATCCTGTTACACATAATCTGTATCAACTGACGGAAAAGAAATTTTCTGGGGTTTTTTTGTTGTCTTTTTGCAAGAAAAGGAGCCTCTTAAGTAGGCTAGTTGAGGACCGAGCGCAGGAGTGTGACCCTCACACCACCTCAGAGCAAAAGTAAAAACTGACGATACTCTGGGTGGACAAAACGGCAGAAATGATACTGCCACTGTACTTGTGTTACATATCACAACTTTGAAGGAAGCTAAAATGAAACTGTAAAAGAAGCAGTACAACCACCTCTATAGTCAGATCTCTATAGTCAGATTTACCAAAGTGTTTACCAAAATAAACAATTTTATAAGGCAAAATTTTATGCGGTTTTAAATTAACTTGCTATATTTAGACCCTATTTATTATCAGGCTCGCTGTCATGCAGTACTTCCCAGATTAGTCCTCAGAGACACCCAGATGTTCCACTTTTAAACACTTAAAATACCACACAATGGTGGCTGTTGATGAGAATCGAGCCTCTATCCAAAATCTGTGTTATTCACGGTATAGTTCACTATTGAAGTATGTTTTAATTCCACACTGCATTACGATAACCTCTAGTAGTCATAATGCACTGTGTTGCTGTTCGATTCACATGCATGCATGTTCACAGAAAGAGCCAGCAAGATAAAATGGTAACATCCAACTTTGTTATACTTCTTTTTTTTTTTTTTTCTTTCAGCGACTTTAAGAGTCGACACTTTCTGTTCCCAAATGGCTCATTGGCAATTTTTCCTCAAACTGAAACAAAATTTGTGATATTTTGATCATTGATTGTCTTTGCTTAAAACCTGTACCTTAATTTTATAGTTAAGAAAATAACTTATTACAGAAAAACATACTTAAATTGATTATAATTGTTCAGATAAATCAGCAAAACACTACAAATGTGTATGATCAAGATTGATTTTAATTCATACTCCTACTCATCTTCCCTTATACACCGATGCTGAAAAGAGGTTTCCAAGGAAACATTCTGATCGCACGCGTATTTTTTATTACATGTACACATGCGAGTCAGTCAACATCCACTGAAAAGAGATGACTCTGTGAGTCAACTCGTTGACAGACGACATGTCATTATTACACATGTAAGGAGTGCATTTCTGTAGTCACGTGTTCGGTCCACCAGCAGCATCTTTACACTTACAGGTCATGCTTATGCGAGTGTTGAACGAACCCATATTACGTAGCGTACAGCACAACGTCGTTTAATCTTCTGTTCGAATTCTGTTCCCTAGAGCAGGGGATTGGAGATGCCTCAGAAGATGAGACCTCAAAAATGTGGACTGTCTGGGGGTCCAGTCACTAAAGACCAATTTGGGAAGCCATGCTTTAACTAGTGTAAATAGCAGAATGATGTAATTGGAAGAGTACTACGAATAAATTTGTGTTAACCCTACACTTCTGATTAAGATCAAATTTGGAAACTCACAGATCATTCTTCACTCTTCAGAGAATGGCAAAAAACGAGGGATTTAAATTTTCCATTCGAAGTAAACTATAGCATATTCATACTGTCACTCATAATGTTGCTTGATTTGCTTATTTCTGCTCAATTTCATGAAGGTTGGCAATAAGTCTACTTTTATCCATTCTTTTCCTATGTTGCATTGCAAGTTACATCCAATTTCTCCCCCCTCCAAATGATTTTTCCTCAAACTGAAACAAAGTTTGATATTTTGATCGTTGATTGTCTTTGCTTGAAACCTGTACCATAATTTTATAGTTAAGAAAATAACTTATTACATAAAAACATACTTAAATTGATTATAATTTTTCAGATAAATCAGCAAAGCACTACAAATGTGTATGATCAAGATTGATTGATTTTAATTCATACTCCTACTCAACAGAAATTAGCAGTTCTATTCAAGTAGGATAGTTGTTCAGTGGATTATTTATTGGTGGTCTTGTTTTTACCATTCAGCCTCGCGTGTCTTGATTATAAAATTTTCAGGTTTGACCTGTAGCAGGCTTTGCCTTAATTAGTGTTTCATTTCATCCAAGATCAGATATAATCAATTGAGCATGTGTTAGAGATATTTATTTTTTACCATCATTTCCATTTACTCTCTTAGAGCTTTGAGGCCTTTTCTCCAAGACAGATTAAAAAAAACTGTTACTTGCCTTTCAGCGGACCAGCTCTGTTGTGCTGTGCGACAGATTGTGGTTTTTACTGGCTGCCAAAACTGTATGTTCATGCCTGACTACGCTATGAAATAAAAATATATTGGGACGGTTTTCCAGACACGACTCGATTCAGTGCTTGGATGTGGGAAAGCATGGTTAGGTTAGGTGTTATGTTGTCTGGACGATCATATCCGGTTTATTTCATGTTAGAGGCACTTTTAGAATGTGGTAGAAGTTTACTTGAATTGTAACAGAATACTTTCAAACTCTTGATTGTGCATGTATGAAAACGTAGACGCAATTATGAATGCACAACATAAAAACAACAGGTTTTCATGGTTGAGATTTATTCCACTTTTTCAACAGAATGTGTAAGAAAAAAAAAATATTACAACCTTTTAGTGATCGTGCAACCACAAAATGAAATTATTCCACACTAGTAGCTTTTGTATCACTTAGCAACATCCCTTACTTTATGTTCACACTAGCAAGCGTCATGTCACTGGTGTTAGTAGTTTGTAGTTCTTTTTTTATTATTCTGATGAGAAAAGGTTGGACGATAAAACAAAGCCCTCGCTGAGAGGTGGAAGCATTACAGTCCCCTATGAAAGTATTGGAACAGCAAGGCCAATTCTAATGTTATCGCTTGACATTGAAGACATTTGGGTTTGAGATCAAAATTTCAGCTTTTGTTTCCACACATTCACATCTAGATGTGTTAGACAACTTAGAATATGGCACCTTTTGTTTGGACCCACCCATTTTTTCAAGTGATCAAAAAATATTGAACCATGTGATTGATAGGCATCTCTTGCCGCCCAGGTGTTCCTGGCTAAATTGATTGTTTAAAAAGAATTAACAGCTCTGAATGTCTACTCTTGGTTCGAGCCCCGGGTTTCATCTGTGAAGACACCATCTGTTGTTAAAAAGGATAAAGCAAAATGAAGATCAGAGAGCTGTCTACGGGATAAAAGCAAGCCATTTTAAAGCTGAGAAAAGATGGAAAAGTATATCCGAGCCATTACACAAGCACTGGGCATAGCTGATACAACAATCTTCTGAAAAAGAAAAACCATTGGTGTACTAACAAGCTGACAAGGAACAGGTCTTTTTAAGTCACAAATACTGGTATGTTCCAATACTTTTGCTCCCATAAAAATTTGAATGGTGTGATACAAAAGGTTCTACGTTTTATGTTGTTTAGCAATCTAGATAACAGTAAATAAAAGCTGAAATCCTAAACTCTTACCGTTCTGATAATCCCTTCAGAAACTATGTTTTCATTGTCATTACAAAAAAAAAACTACAATTTATGCCTTCTGTCTGGGATTCGAGATTCTCTTTAGCATATCACAAGAACAAATGGTTGAATGTTTTTATAGGATTTATTTGAAATCATCGTTGAAACAAACAGATGAACTACTTAAATTTTGGAATTGATCCAAACAGGGTCACGGTCAAATAGTTTCTCTTCCATAACTTCCTTAACATTTGATGTGCATTTTAAATGATAGTTCTGGCATACAAATTAGTAACAAGAAGGACTAGACTTGGTGGTGGAGGTACATCCCGGTCAGGTTCGACTTGTTCTTCCATATCTGTGTGCCAGACCACGTGCAAGTGGATTGATCCAAGGAATCATTTGAACCAAGAATTTGTATCATACTAAATTTGCATAGCATTAACAAAATCTCGATTCAAAAGTCGCTTTTTGTTGATGTTGCTTTGTGTGCCAGCGAGTGTGAACTAAAGGTTACCGTCACATCTCCAGAGCAAAACTCAAGAAGTAATCTTCATCCATCAATCACACAAACATTTTATTTTTGGCCTGTTAATTTACCCATGTTTGACACTCATTCTATTACAAGATACTACAAGAAAACTTAAATGGAAAAATAGATATTGTTGTAAAACAATAGAGAAAGGGGGAAAAATTTACCAACATGCCTAACTGCGGCAGGGTTCCACACACTCCTATCGTTCGCCAATATAAGGCTTCATCCGAAGATGACCAAAACACTTTTTTTTTAAATAAATGTCAGTTGCTGTCGCTCACATGAGCCTTGAGGAAAAGGTCCGGCTAGGATTGATGTCTGAATCCTCACTTCACTGTCTGGGTTTTAGTGCCGCTGCAGCGACGCCCACTATAATGGCCACGACGGTGAATCCTTGGGCAAAGATGCGAGTGCGCATGAGCAACTGCGACTGGCGTGTCTTCCCCTGTTTGAAGGCTCGTAGGCCGTAGATCAGTGCTCCTGCAGTGCCCAGGCAACCTCAAGAGCCAGAAACAATTACATTTTTTATTATTAAATAAATAGATAAATAAACAAAAATAAATAGATAAATACACAACCATCACAGCATACCAGACTGATCCATGATCCTTAGGGTCATCAAGATCCAAATTATCCAAGTAAATGCACCCAAGATCCATTTAAAATGAACATCAATCCTTCAAAGTGACCTAATGCAGTCCGAGACTCCTTTTACGCCTGACCTTGTACTTTACAAGAAACACAGAACCCTGAGGATGTAACATATTGAGCTGGTTTGGATATTAATATTAACTAGAGCAATCAGATTTCAATCAAGGGTAAAGTGTGATAAAATTATGAGCCCGGATACAAAAACGCATTAAATCACCAGGTCTCAATCAGCGTCGCACATATGGATCCTGACATTTGTGCCCATTCTTCTGTCAGATAGGATGGAGAACATTGTTGGTGAACGGCAATTTTCAAGGAGCTTTGGCAGTAATGATTAGAATCGGTGTCCCGTTGGAAGGTGATCCTCTGTCCTGGTCTCAAACCTCTTGCAGACTTTTAAACAAAAGTTTCATCTAGGATCAACTTTCCCTCAAACCTGACCAGCACCAGCAGCACCAGCAACACCACACCCCCCCC
>JAFFST010052078.1:776-14239 GCA_022414735.1 Noturus placidus
TATGTGTATATATGTATATATATGTGTGTGTGTGTGTGTGTGCGTGCGTGTGCATTATGCCCTGAGAAGGCCTGGCGTCCCAGGCGGGTTATATTCCCGAGTCTCGCCCAGTGTTCTCGGGACAGGCTCAGATCAACATGCGTACTGAAGATTTAGTCCTTATGTTTCCAAATATATCCAACGTTTTCCTCAGGACTTGGGACATTCATTAATAATGAACAAAGTGCTTCATCCAGTCACTGAGCTCCAGATCCCTACACATTGCTTATAGTTGACAGATGTTTCTTAAATGGCAGACCATCAACATTAAAATATAAACATATCAGCACATTGCAACATGTAGTAATGTTATAAGGTATTATAATACAGCACTCTATTTATGCTATTTTCCTCCTTATTTTTCTGACTAGGTAACATTGTTCACTTTCACACACTTCTGCCACTCGTTTCTTTAAAAGTTGGACAGCTAACTATACTATCACAAAGAACAAAAATCCTGACCTCCACACATTCATTTCCTCTCATGCTATGCTATGCTATGCTATGCTATGCTATGCTATGATATGCTATGCTATGCTATGATATGCTATGCTATGCTATTCATTCTCTCTCTCTCAAACTGGCTAACTGCTTAAATAGTCTGTGTGGACCGTCATCTAGGACGTTGGCGCAGGAGACTTTAGGACGCGTGACTTGGCTGCGTCCCAATTCGCATGCGTCGTAAATAGTGTGACGAATTAGCACATTAATATTTGTATCGACAGTATTTTAGACACACTGTTTAGTAAGTACAGTAGCGTGTGGTTTTGGATGGAGTCCTTGCTTTGAAGTGACAGGTGGATTGTTGCTCTGTGATTGGATGAGTCGCACGAGACTAGTGTTTATGATTGGCTAAGCCCACACGCGCGCATAAATTATGAATGTTTAGGTCGTTGATGACGTCGACCTGGAAGTGGCTCGGGGCGTAACGTTTGAATTTCGACCGTTAGTTTTAAAAGCAAACAAACAAAAATATAAAACGGTTAATTAACTCAGTTCGGTCCGTTCATTTTACCAGGGAAATATCATTTACAGGGGGAAAACAACAACTAATGCGTGATGTCTAGTAAAGAAACGTCTCGTGTGCAACGCCAAAATGTATCAAAGACGAAATTAAAAACAAAGATGATAGTTAGTAAAGCTTTTCTGACGTTGCCAGTTAGAAAAAGTCCCGAAATTTCTGTCACCTGCTTATCAAGAAAGACAAACGAAAATCACAATCTAAAGCTGAGTTCTTCATTCAAATTAAAGGAGAAGACTCTGGGTGCTACACTGGGTTCAACTCAGCACAAGATACAGCCGAGCACAGGGACCTCTGTCTATACACAAGGTAGATTAGCTAGCAAACTAAATAAATAAACTGCATATTGTTTATACTCTTAACTTGTACTTGACAGAACTTATTACTTGGATTGTCTTTTTGTTTTATTAAAAAAAAAAAAAATCAAAGTCTAGCTATTCACTCTAACCACTAAACCTTCATATCACTCTCACAGTCTTCCCTTTTTCATATATACTTCATTTCCTCCATAGACCTGCATTTCTTTTTCTTGTATTTTGATAAAAAATAAACCCACAACAGCAGAGTGTGTTATTAAATCATGGCAAGATGTAGTAACAGTCTATCTATCTATCTATCTATCTATCTATCTATCTATCTATCTATCTATCTATCTATCTCAAAAGTTGCAGAGCCCTATCTTTTCTATGATGAAGAAAATGAAGAAGGTAATAGTTCAAAGATTTTATGCATATTATTGTTTTTTTTTTTTTTTTTAATTAAGTTAAAAATATATTCCTGTGGCCTGTTCCTCCAGGATTTTGTGGATTTGCGATCGCAGAAATTAACATAAAATCAAGGAAACTCTGCAATATTCGGAGGAACTTGCAATTTTTCTAAATTACAACAGATTTTTCAGCAGATTTGGGACAATATGCATCACATGATGTCATTACAGCGTGCATTCAGCCAAAGCCCTCTTTGATTCACGTGCGTCGACCATGAGTACAGCTAAAAGGTCTCATTTACCAACAAACATCACTCTGAAAGACCGTGCAAAACAATTCAAGTAGATTTCCATTTAAAAAAAAGTACAAAAATCTCTGCAAATTGTGTCGAAATTTACAAAAAAAAAAAAAAAGCTGCAGGATAATGAAGCATTTTTGGCCACAACAATTTTGTGTACATTGCCTTTTTCATAAAACATTCCAACGTTATATGTTGACAGGACCATTGAGTAATGCCCCAGGAGGTAGAAAGGAGAAAGGAACTGTAAGTTTTTCTGCTTAATATCCAGGGAATCTAACCTATACAAAGTTTAAGGCTGCATTCAGAAGAAATTTCTGGAATCTGTCAAAGAGTCACCTTCTGATTTTCTGACAGATGCCAAAGATTCATTGTGAATGTAGCTTAATATTATTTTCCAGCAGTTTATAGGTTTAAATGTTTCTCCAGCAGTGTGAAGTGAAGCAGTGTGTGCTGAGGACAATATCCAGGATGCTGCAGGAGAACAGGGTCATCAGAAAGCAGTGGAACAGGTCATCTCAGGTAAACCTGACACATTATATTAGACAAATCCTCAGAACCCATGCATATTTCAAATCCCTAAATACCTGACCGTACTACTGGAAGCATTGCAGTATGTCAGACTACCCAAAGATTGCAAAAGAAACATATGTGTTTAGAAGGCCTGTACTCTCTACAGGTTGTTCGCCTCAGTGTTCCTCTTTTGTTAGCAATAACCTAGTCAGCTAAGTGAACATTTTCTTCCTCCTGTATAGTTAATGTTATAGCTTTATCAAGCAAATATGGCTGTATGTTGATTGAGTTAAAGCAAATATACTTGTGTATATATACAGTATATATTTTCTTAAAGGTAAAAGGTGCTACGGTTCATGCTGTGATCAGCAATGTAGATTTGGCATCACGTGTTGAACTTGGAGTTGAGGAGACCATCCCAGGTTCCCGGGAAGGAATTCTGAGTTGAAGGGGCTTTTTCATTGTTTTTTTCCTGGTTGGAGGTTGGGAATTACAAGTTACAACCTTTAGTCAATTGCAGCATTAGCCTTTGCTTCATCTTTGCCTAAAGAGAATGATGCAGCAGCACTTTAATCCTTTAGTCTGTCAGCTTTCTCACATCGGTAGGGATGCTCAGCAATGGCAAGACAAATCCTATGTTGATGGTGCCTTGTAAGTGGAAATTTGCAAGTTGTAATAATGTCACTTCACACTTCGGCATATATTTTGTTAGCTCGGGCAGAGCACTTAAAGCTCATGAAAAGCTACTTTAACTGCACTGTGACAGTCACAGGCCTAGGTGGCTATCGGTAGCTTTCTACTACAGTGAACTTTAAACAGTCGACATTTGAACTTGCAACATATGCATGGACATTTGAATAGCAACAACAGAGGACAAAATCAAGTAGCAACAAGCTAGCCAACTAACGCTAGTGATAATTTAATGGTGATTATTACTTTCTCAAAACAGTGATTAGTTTGGCCAATGATACAGATTTAGCCAAGTACTGTGTCTGTATGTTAATTGATTTAAAGCCAATACTAAATTTAAAAGTAGAGAAGGAGTTCATTGTTGCTGGTCATCCTTCACTGTTCACACTGTGCATGGCCATGTTTATTTGGTGTCACTCCCTAAACAGGAAGGAACTAATAGTTGAGAAGTCTACAACAACTTGCAGTTGAGGGGGCATTTTTTGTGGATTTTACCAGTTGTAGGCGGGGAATTTCAAGGTGCAACATGGCCTCGAATGTAGCAAAAGCTCCCTAAAGCCTTGAAACTTTCCACTCAACTGTGTTGAGTTGTTGCTTTTTCGAGGCTTCCGATGTCTAATAGAGGCCTCTAGTGGTCAAAAGAAATTGGCCTGAGTACCATGTGAAACATTTTAAAAGACAGCAAAGCATGGGTAAATTCTGAACCAGCAATAGCAAAAAGAAAGAAATTCTTGAATAATGTATGACATTTTATTGTTATTAATCATTGCCTAGAAATTAACTTTAAATAATAATGTGAACGGAAATCTCTTCATAGAGCTTATATTGTGATTGCTGTGGGCTTCTGATCAGAAGGCTGTGAATTTGAATCCTGGTACTGCCAAGCTGCCACTGTTGGGTCTTTGAGCATGACCTTTGGATAAAAGGGCCCGCTAAATGCCCGCTTAATACACTGCAATGCCAAAAGTATGTGGACACCTGACCATCACACCCATATGTGGTTCTTCCCCAAACTTCCAAAGTAGGAAGCACACAATTGTACAGAATGTCTTTGTATGCTGTAGCATTACAGTTTCCTTTCACTGTAACTAAGAGACCCAAACCTGTTCCAGCATGACAATGAACCTGTGCACAAAGCAAGCTCCATAAAGAAATCATTTGCAATGGTTGGAGTGGAAGAACTCGAGTGTCCAGAAGAGAGCCCTGACCTCAACACCTTTGAACACCTTTGGGACGAACTGGAACACCGACTTCACCCCAGGCTCATTCACCTAACTAATGCTCTTGCAACTGAATGATTACAAATCCCCACAGACACACTCCAAATTCTAGTGGAAAGACTTTGCACAAGAGTGGTGCTTATTATAACAGCAAAGACAGGACTAAATTTGAAGTGGGATGTTCAACAAACACATATGGGTGTAATGCTGAGGTGCCCACAAACTTTTTGACAAACTTAACTGAGTGGTAAATGGTAAATGGGTGGTGACAGTGACAGTGTTTCTTTAAATTAGCAGTCTAATCATGTCATTTAGCTGCATTGCATTTTGGAAGTTTGAGTCACTGGAAAACGGTGAGTGAGAGGAAAAAGTTCACCCTTGTTTTTGCCCTGCAAAACCTGATTGTTATAAATTAAGTTTGAGAAATTTGACATTTTTTCTCCTATTAAATGCCTCAGACATTAGTGCAGCAGACAACTGTGAACTTCCCATTATTCATTATTAAACACATCAGTTTAGACCTGCACAGTGTTCTTTTCATGTTAAAAGCACACTGCAATATAGAATATTTGATATTCTTGTTATTTTGTTTTTCTTGAAATGTTGTGGTCACATATTAAAGAATAAGTGCGTGCGTGTGTGTGTGTGTGTGTGTGTTTTATATAGCTTTTCTAGAAGTGCCTGCTTCTAACAGGAATTCTGAAAATACAGCACTAACCAAGAAATTAGCACCAGAACACAAAAAATATTTTTGTGAAATGTACTGAGGAAATGTTTTCTGGAATCTGTTTTCTCCTGCAGATTCAGGCAGGTAGAAAATAAAAGTGGAGCTAAACGAAGAGATGGAATGTTGTTCACACAAGGCATTCATTATTGCACACTTTAGTTCAGACATGTTTAGTTTTTCCTGTTAAAAACACGTTGCAATATAGAATATTTGTTGTTCTTATAACTTGTAGACTTATCAACGAAGATTGTAAAACCTGCTTGGAATGCTCTAGAGCCCGATCACCTGCAAATGTTGGAGAATGACTTTCAAGACTTTTATTTTGCCTTTATGCATGTAAAAAAATAATAAATTAAATACATGTTAAAAATATTACACTAGATGTTTGACCCTAGATGGTGCTATATTCAAAGCTTTCACTAAGTGATTAAAAAAAAATTTTTAAATAAGTGATTTAAAAATTTACCCTCAAATTTTAGGTTTTGGTAAGGCATGAATTATTTTAAGGTTGACTAGAATTTGGGAATTTGTTTATTAACAGTTTGTTAACAAAAAGTATTGTGATAAGGACATTTTATCTGCTTTTATTGTCTTGGAGTTTACAAAGATGTTTACATTCTGGTTGAACTTGTGGAGTGAAAATAGTTATTTTTTGTGAGTTTTTAGAATGTTCTGTATTACTTTCTCTTTGTCGGTCATACACACAGTGTGTGCAGATACATTTCCTATTCAGAAAATATATATGTTAAAAATAAAACATTTTTCCTGTTCATTACTATTGTGTGCACTTGAGCTTGCATAACATTCTGTTTTTAATTTCTCAGAAGATAATTGTCATTTATATGTGCGTGCTTGTCAGGATGGGTCAGGATGATCACAGACATTTTGCCATTTCAGTAGCACTTTGATTAATGAGCATTACATTGTTTGCAAACAAATTGGGTGCACAGTAAGGTATAGATTTTTCATTAAGTTAACTTATTAATTTATTGGAAAACTTGTACATATCCTATGAGAGGACATTTGAGTGCTGACAATCTGTTGTTTGATCTTGTTTGATCTAACCATTGACAAAGACAAATGTCTGAAAGACATGTGTAAAATAAGATAAGAAGAAAGGTATCCTCTCCCTAATTTAAACTGTCACCACTTGTTGCGCATGACACACAGAAGAGCACATAGTCTTTCAGCCATTAAAAGTTCATGAACACCACCTATAATTACTGAGTATTAAAGTTAATTGTGTTTAAAAAAAATATACAATGATTACATTATGTGAGTGTTTTGGTAACCAATCAGCCATAACATTAAAACCACCTGCCTAATATTGTGTACTTTCCCCCGTACATTAAAACCACGGAGAAGTGACATGAGTAACATTGATTATCTTCTTACAGTGGCACCGGTCAAGGGGTGGGATATATTAGGAAGAAATTGAACAGTCAGTTCTCGAAGTTGATGTACTGAAATGAGGAAGAATTGATAAGTGTAACGATCTGAGCGACTTTAACAAGGCCCAAATTGTGATGGTTAGACGACTGGGTCAGAGCATCTCCAAAACGGCAGGTCTTGTGTGGTGTTCCCAGAATGCAGTGATTATAATCTACCAAAAGTGATTAAAGGAAGGACAACCGGTGAAATGGTGACAGGGTCATGGGCATGCAAGGCTCATTGATGTGCATGGGGAGTGAAGGCTAGCTTGTCTGGTGTGATCCCACAAAAGTGCTACTGTAGCACAAATTGTGGAAAAGGTTAATGCTGGCTATGATAGAAAGGTGTCCGTACACAAAGTTCATCACAGCTTGCTGAGTTGCCCATGTTGACTCCTGTCCACTGACAAAAGCGCTTACAATGGGCATGTGAGCATCAGAACTGGACCATGGAGCAATGGAATTATGTTTTCCTTTACATCATGTGGATGACCAGGTGCGTGTGCATCGTTTACCTGGGGAAGAGATGGCACCAGGATGCACTATGAGAAGAAGGCAGAGTGATGTTCTGCTGGAAATGTGGATGCTACTTTGACACGTACCACCTACCTAAACATTGTTACAGACCAAGTACACCCCTTCATGGCAACGGTATTCCCTAATGGCAGTGGTCTCTTTCAGCAAGATATTTCACCATGCCATACTGCAAAAATTGTTTTAGAAATGTATGAGGAACATGACTCAAACAATGTCAAACCAACTTAAGTTGTATTTAATTTTATTTAACAGTGTTTACGGAACTGAGTAGAGCTAAACAGTGTTTGTGCTTCATTGTAATATATACTCAGCAAAAAAAGAAACGTGCTCTCACATTCAACTGCTTTTATTTGCAGCAAATTTCTTGTGTAAATATGTGTAAATATTTGTATTAACATCAAAACCTTCAACAACTGAGATATAAACTGAACAAGTTTCACAGACATTTGATGAACAGAAATGGAATAATGAGTCCCTGAACAAAGGGGGTGGGGTCAATATTAAAAGTAACAGTCAGTATCTGGTGTCCTCCAGCTGCTTTAAGTACTACAGTGCATCTCATCCTCATGGACTGCACCAGATTTGTCAGTTCTTGCTGTGAGATGTTTCTCCACTCTTCCACCAAGGCATTTGTAAGTTCTTGATCACGTCCTGGGGGACACACGGATACATATAATTTTCCACTGCAAGGACGATCAGCTGTCCTTCCTGTCTCCCTGTAGCACTGTCTTAGGCGTCTTATATTACAGACATTGCAGTTTATTGCAGGAACCCTAGACATATTTCTTCTGGTGTTTTTCAGAGTCAATAGAAAGGTCTCTTTAGTATCCTAAGTTATTGTAACTGTGACCTTATTCGCCTACCGCCTGTAAACTGTTCATGTCTTAAGGACTGTTCCCCAGGTGCATGTGCAATAATTGTTTAAGGTTCATTGAACAAGCATGAAAAACATTGTTTAAACCCTTTCCATTAAAGATCTGTAGAGCTTATTTGGATTTAACAAATTTATTTTTAAAATATAGTCTCCCAAAAAAAGGGACATTTCTTTTTTTGCGGAGTATATGTGTACCATGTGTACACACAAAACTTAGTGTCTACACATGTTATTTCAGTGGCCTGAAAGGGACATCAAATGGTCTGTTTGATGATTGGGGTGTTTCCTACTGTTTTATGGTTCCTTGTGGTTTACAGAATTAAGTCTTTAGATGTAGCTGTACTTATATAAATAAAGTGCGGTTTAGGAGGCTTTGGAAGTTTTTCATGAAATGTTGAAATCACCTATTAAAGTGTTATTTTTTTATATAGGATTTTTCTTCTCTAGAAGCACAGAAATGTTTATTTCTTCACAGTGATTATACTTGTTCAATCAAACCTGCTTGCAGCTGTTGCCGAAAACTGTTATCTTGGTTGCCTGGTGTTTCAAAACAGAGTAATTTAAATGATATTTATCTTTAATGACTGTTAAAATTGTAATGAACAGTATGCAAATCTGCTCATAATTATTGCAGCTCAATGATACTTCAACACATTACAACACATCAGCATCTCAATGCAGAGGGAGTCCCAAGGGCAAGGCCACATCATGATTGTGTCTTATTCACTGTGTTTAGATTAAATAATAATAATAATAATAATAATAATAATAATAATCTCCCTACTAAGATTTTCATAGAATGAAATGCTTATGAAATGAAACGGGTCTTATCATGGTTAAAATTGAGAAGTATTAATCAAGTTTTCAAATACTTTAGGATTAAGCAATAATTACTGCACATGGGTGGAATGTGGTTAACAACACTTATGGTTTTTCCTAGGTGCTAGTATTTATTAGATATGTATTTCCTTCCTTAATTTCTGTCTATCTGGAGTTTCAAATGTTTACCCATGTCAGAGTGGAGTTTCTCCAGCTTCCACCCACCTCCCAAAAACATGCCGGTAAGTGGATTGGATTCTAAATTTCCCATAAGTGTGAATGAGTGTGTGAGTACAGTATGTGAGCTTGGTGTTGTGCGATGGACTGGCATCCCACCCACAGTGATTCCCTGTATTTAGGCCTCATTCAATTCAATTTCAATTCAAGTTTCTTTGTATAGCACTTTTTACAATAGACATTGTCTCAAAGCAGCTTTAAATGAATATAAACACAGTATACACATAGTAAAGGTGAGAAATTATCCCAACTGAGCAAGCCACTGAGTGGTGACAATGGCAAGGAAAAACTTCCTAAGATGTTTAAGAGGAAGAAACCTTGAGAGGAACCAGACTCAGAAGGGAACCCATCCTCATCTGGGTAACAACAGATATTCTTAAAGAGATAATTATTGATCTATATGTAATCTGTTTGGTTTAGAAAAAGCCTTTGTCCCCAGCATTCTGGATTTGGATCCTCATGTCCTCTGTTCCTTGGATAGGGTCCGGATATACTCGCATCCTGACCAGGATAAAGTGGTTAATGAAAATGACTTTTTTTTTTACTGTGGTTTCTTTCATTTATATCTTTGTCATAGTTTTAACATTTGAATTTTGACCGTGAACCAGAGTACATTTGAGCTTTTGCAGTGGAATTTTAAAAAGCTTCTCTTGGATAAATTAGATGCTTTTCCACAGGTTAATGAAAGTTGTTGTAGCAAAATTCAATATAATGTGATTGATTGTGATGAATATGATGCTTATAAATCCTGTGACATTACGTATTTCCACTATAGAGATTCCAGCAGAATTGATGCATCACAGTAAATCATTACAGCAGGATATGTGAAGTTGAGTGCTTCTCAGAGAAGTGCTTGCTCACCCCAGTTTTATGGGGACTCTTAGTAATTTAGTAATTGAAAAACCTTGGAAAGCCCTTGAATTAAATTGAAATGATCCTGCATTGCTGTTCTGGAAATTAGCATAAGATCTTAACATTGACTTGGTTGACTGATTGCTTTGAATGCACAGACAAAACTTGTGGTGAAGATGATCTGACAATGTTCGGCTGAAATCTGGAAACAGGATACCCTACCCCATATTGTCAGTGTTGTCAGTGTTAACACTGGCTTTTTTTTCTGTTGTACTAAGTCACTGCTGCTCTACTTGGTAAAGCTGATCCAGTCTGGAGCTGGACGACACTATAACGAGAAAACACAGTGCTGAGTAGTTATCTACTCAGGGCGGCTGTGGCTCAGTCGGTAGAGCGGGTTGTCCACTAATCCACTAACCATGAGGTTGGTG
The DNA here is from genome assembly GCA_022414735.1 of Noturus placidus. NCBI lineage: Eukaryota > Metazoa > Chordata > Actinopteri > Siluriformes > Ictaluridae > Noturus > Noturus placidus. Next base: position 11,172 of record JAFFST010052078.1, read on the forward strand.
GTTCGAATCCCGGCCCGGGTGATCCCATGCCGAAGTGTCCTTGGGCAAGACACTGAACCCTAACTTGCCCCCAATGGCAAGCTGGCAGCTCTGCTACCATTGGTGTGTGAGTGTGCTCTCATTAGTAAGTCGCTTGTAAATGTAAAAATGATATTTCTGTAAAGCTGCTTTGAGACAATGTACCATTGTAAAAAGCGCTATACAAATTGATAATTATTTATTATTATTATCTGTGGCCACACCACATTATTAAGGCCATGTACATTTTGCTTCAGACACCAATGACGAATTAAGCTGTAATTATTTTTTTTTTTACCACTAGGCTCATTTAATGTCATATGTTGAAATGGGTAAAGCAAATAGAGCTCCACCCAGCCTTTAATTGCTGTAATATGCCACCTCTGCTCAATATAATCTCCATAATGGAGGGTAGAGAAACAGGAAAAACACAAACGGCAATTATCCCTCTAGGGATAAGCGGGTCAAATTGGGCCACACTGACTCAGTATACACAGTTTCCAAGCTTCCAACTAACTTCTTCCATTTCCTTATACACAGCAAGTTAATTTCGTTTTGATAGTTTATTTCTTTTTAGGTGGAACACAAATGATGCAGAATAATTGATACTTAGAAAGTTAGATCTCGGCTCTTACAAAAGCTCAGTGTACTTGCGTGTGTTTCCTAATCCTACTACATTGTAGGATGTATACTTTAAAGATCTATGCTTATATTTAATTTATTGGAATAAAAAATGTCAGTAGATTGGGAACAATTTCTTTTTGTAGCAATGTTTTTAGTGCTGGCCTTTTTATAGGGAATGTTTTCTGGAATATATTGGTGAATATAGTGTGACAAATGGTTTTGATGGCAATACCATCATGAACAGTGGACATCTCAATAGGGAAACCTGGATATTCTGCTTCAGTCTAAAATGGACATGGTGAATATTCATATAGAGTACTTTATTTCTGTTAAAAGTCCTCATTCACACAATTAAAAAAAAACAAGTGTTGATATTTGACATATATGTTCCATTGATTGCTTGCCTTTCTAGATGCACAATTGAAGAGACTAAGATTTCATGGAGTTATTATTGCACCTAGTGGTCAAAAATGGCACAGCGGAATTAACGGGTTGCTAGTTTGGGCTAGTCTAAAAATACTTATTGGCCACCATCTTGTTTTATAGCAAATGATTTGCTATTAAAGCTAATAAATTTCAGACAGTGAGTATATGATATACAAAACTATTTCTATTGTAAGATATGTTGCAAGGATTGAGCGAGGGAAAGGGGGATTATGGAGTGGATAATGTCTGTACACTACGGTGACCTTGTTTCCCACCCAAAGGCATATGAAAATGGTGTCTGCTTTTTCAGTTGCTGAATTTTTTGTTAGTTTCAAGTCTTTTGTGTAGATTTAGAGATGATGTTGGGCTGAAAATTTCGTTCAATTTTGGATAATGATATTAGCTCCTCTATGTTCATCTCACACATGGCAAACACAGCTGAACAAAGGTACATTTAAAGCTGCTAAAAAGATGAGATACTAAATTGTATGCTGGATGACTATGCACTCAGCGTTCACTTTAGTAGGCTGTTGTGTGTGAAATTTCCAGGAGATCATTAGTTTCTGAAATACCAGTGCATCTGGCACCAACATCCATGCCACCAGTCAGAGATCACACTTTTCATTCTGATGTTTCATGTGAATATTAACTGAAGCACTTGAACTGTACCTGTATGATTATTATTGTTTTTTTTTTTTTTTTTTGTATTGCATTGCTGCTACATGGTTGGCTGATTAGATAACTGTCTAATGTGCAGATGTACAGGCGTTCTGAATATTGTGGACAGGGAGTGAATGTTATTGACTCAACTGCATATTTTGTGGTTAATCTAAATATTCACTAGATAGTAGTCGATTGTAAAGTGTGATAGCTTGTCAATGTAAATTTACTTGAGGCTGTGTTGTTATTAATGTCGTCCTAACCCACTAAATTCTGTGGTCCTTAGCCACTGTGTGTGGAGTGATATGTTTTAATGGCTTCTTTCTGGACGAACGTTTTTAGCACTCCTTAGATCTTGGTGACTCAATCCTCCATTTATTCACTGTTACAGGCTCCAGGGAAATGACTTGCTCTTAGTTTTTCTGTGGGCCACACACCGCTGAGTTTAGTGTTATAACTGATTCAACTCAATGTTAAGCCCTTCATTACTTCAATTGGGTGTGTTGGAGACTAAACAGTAAACTCAGTCTTGTGATTCTCCCGCTTTCAACTAAAAATGGTGTTGTACAGTATGCAGCCATAATACAGATCTTGCACTCATTATGTGCAGTGGTGTGGCCACATGGGTGGTATAAGGTGTAAGATGTTCCCTTTAAAATAAGCTTTCCACCACAGCTTACATCACCTAGCGATCATATCTCTTGTCCATTTAATGTAGACTTTATTCTTCTTTTCTAGCCCATATTTATTTATATCTTCAATGTATTTTGTTATTTTGACAATCAGTGTTCAAAACTACAAAGCGATTATGAGATAAATAGTAATATACAGATATTCCTTTTCAAATCACATATTCTGCTCGCCTGGACATATTTAGGTAGCACTTGTACCCTTAGGGGAAAGGGAAGTACAACATCACTGCAAGTCAAGTTATTCTGACTGATCCCATTTATCCTAAACATTTCTATCCTATTCTGGACATTTCTGTTCTAATGAGCGAGGTCTCTTCCAGGATGACCCCGCCCTTATCCATATGTGTAATGATGTAAATTATATCATGTGGCCTTCACAGTAAACTAGGGATGCAACTAACGATTATTGTCATAATCGATTAATCTGCCGACTATTTATTTATTTATTCGATTGATCCAATTTTTTTAATTACAATTTTCAATACATTTTTTGTTTATTTATAATAAAATCCACAAAACTGAGTGCCACAAAAATATTTCAGACTAAAACTTCAACGTAACACAAGGTGTGTGTGTGTGTGTGTGTGTGTGTATGTATATACAGTGCCTTGCGAAAGTATTCGGCCCCCTTGAACTGTTCAACCTTTT
>JAFFST010052078.1:20292-30821 GCA_022414735.1 Noturus placidus
TGGGGACTGAGGTCATGTTTGGCATCTCGTTTGTGAGAGAAGGAAAAAAAAAGCTTTTTTTAATTATTGGGGCACTCACACTCACACACCAATGGTAGCAGAGCTGCCATGCAAGGTGCTAACTTGTCATCGGGGGAAACTTGGGGTTCAGTGTCTTGCCCAAGGACACTTTGGCATGTGGAGTCATGTGGTTCCGGGTATCAAACCACCAACCCTACGATTAGTGGGACAACCCGCTCTACCACCTGAGCCATATAGTTCAACACAATGAATGCTTCAAATGGTTTCTTCAAATTCAACTGAAAATGCAACTTATAATGATTTCTCCAGTTTCAAAATTATTCAACCCCTACATGGCAAGCATCTTTAGTATGTAGTAGAGCACTTTTTTTTTTTTTTTGCTGTTGTGACCTGCTGAAAACGAGATGCATAGCCAGACACCAGCTTCTGACAGCATTCCTGAGGAATCTTTGCCAATTTTTCATGAGCAATGGCCTCTAGTTCCATAATATTATTGGGTTTACGTGCTGCCACCGCCTTCTTCAAATCCCACCAGAGATTTTCTATAGGGTTCAAGTCAGGTGACTGTTATGGCCCTGTAGAATCTTCCAGGACTACTTCAACCAAGCCTTGGTGGAATTTCCAGTATGCTTGGTATCATTGTCCTGTCAGAAGGCCCAAGCTTTAGCTTCCTCAAAGATGACATATTTCAATTGCTTTTGTTTGATTTGTTCATTGCAATCAGCTGAAAGTCTGTAAATTTTGACACTAAACCTGGTTTGCAATGGGGGTTGAATAATTTTGATTGCAACTGTAGCTGTAGGTTATTAACATTTATGATAAGAACTGTGCACCCCCACTAACAATAATAGTAGCAGTTGTTACACGTCCACAAGAGACTTGTTGCTTGCTAGTATGAACCTAGGGTAAGGAGAGCTTGTGGCATGTGTTGCTACAGTCAAGCCTCTGAAATATATGAAGTATGTATGACTATTAGTATTTATGTAAATTATATAGCTGAAGACAACTCAGAAAGGAAGGGTAGCAACCTTTTACAGACTTTATTATTATTATTATTATTATTATTATTATTATTCCTTTTACCCTCGGTGGTAAAGGAAGTATGCAGAGAGGTATGCATTTATTGTCCATTTTAAGATCATAACAGATGTGTCATCTATTCAGAGTCTGTGACTCTAGTCAAAAGTGGTACAGGTAAGTGCTAATACAAAACACATCATGTCCACTTCATATTGTCTTATTTATAGCTATGACAACACAAACAAGCAGGCATTAAAAGATAATTGTTGTTACCATTCAGTCAGTAACTTATTCTGAGATTTGCAAGAAATGTTTGTTTGTGAATTTTAGTTGAATATACAGTCACAGCCAAAAGTTTGCGATCACTTTACATATATAATATAGTATAGTGATCGCAAACCTTTGGCCATGACTGTATCTTTAAGCCTTACAGTTACAGGGTAAAAAGTCATGGAAAGCTTGATCACTGGTGATGGAAGTACTAAAACAGCCACATAATTACTATGGTCAAATTGCATTATATATGTTTTGCGCTACTCTTTTTGTACATATCTGCTGTTTAGGTTTGTAGACAAAGCTAAGATGTCCTATTCTTATTTGCCAAGAACATCATACCTGGTCATGTATCAAAATAGTGACAGGAGGTTAAAATGGTTTCAGAAAGTCTTAAGGTCTAGAACATTTTCCGCACACTTCTTGTTTGAGCCCACACAACCATTGTCAGAGTAGTTTGTTTATCACACTTTATTAAAAGCTGTCAAAAATGAACCGCCTTCTCTTATTAATTATTTCATAATGTTTGTTCTTTCAACTTTGCATTTCTGGTTAGTACTCCATGATGTGTTAATATTATAAGTAATTACCTTGCAGAACTAAATACAAAGCATTCTCCCTTCAGCCACTAATTAGTCTTATGCTCCTGGATATGCTCTTGCTCTTCTACTGTAATAGAATTTCCTGCTAATTATGTCTTCTCTTTCTTCTCATTAAGTAACCTTAATGACTCCAAATTAGCCACAGAGGAACAAGTTTGCTCTGATTTTTAACCCATGACTGCTCCTTAATCACCACTTCTGTGAAAGGGACTCGTGAAAAAGATGAAAAGGCAGGATCTTAATTGATTTACAGGCATTTATACCAACAAGTCAAGCTGTGAACACCGCGATTCATAAACCTTAATGAACCCATAAGCCCTTGAGGCCTTCGCCACAGCATTAAACCTGTCACAATTACAGAGCAGCGTTCCCCTCGAGGGCTGTAATAAGAATGCAGGAGCCCAGACTCAGTGGAGGCACTTAACTATTACTCTTGACTTGTACTGTTGCATTCCCAGAGTGAATCAAATAATTACCACAGTGCACTTCTTTTTTTTTTTTTTTGAAGTACAGTTTGTCAGTGACACGTAAATCTTGTCAAACCCGCTGGCAGTGTGCATCCATGCAAAGCTGGATACATTTAAGTTAAAATGATATTTGTAATAAATGGCAGTCAAATTTCCATTTGTCAAAGTTATGCTCCAGACCTGGACTACAAAATCAAAAGACTAATTTTAGCCGGACAAACAATCACATTGTTTCAGTTTCTTGTATTCATGCATTGTTACAAATACAGCCCTATGTACAGTTTGAAGGTCAAATGACAACCGAGCATAATTCATAGCTTTTAAAATGACAGTCTCAGACTAATCAGCGTGGGCGCCATACACCTCAGGAAGGTAGCAATTTTGTGTCATTACTGTTAAATCCAGGTTAAAAGAACCGGATTCCAAAGGCCTAATTACAAGGTGTTAATAATAACAATGTAATGACAGTCATTTTCCAGCTAGCCCAATCCTAGTGCCTTTCACAGCCTGCTAAGAGAAGTGCATGAGGGGAATTACCTTTATCAATCATCTTTCCTGTGTCTGAATCATTAGTCAGGCTGTGATACAAAAGTTCAAAGGGGATCAGATTTCGCTTTTGGACATGTTTCACCTTATCAAGCAAGTGTGTACATTTTTTTTAAATATAGATTAGGACATTCTTTTAACTGCAGATCAGATACAATGATTAATGATTGTGTTTTCATGCTGTGAAAACAGTTGACAAACCAATATAAACATTTTGAGTATAATTACTGGATCATCGTATTTCTCATTGATTTGACAATTTGCAAATGTGTATTTTCAAATTCTATACTTTTCAGTGTTTATATATATATATATAAGTCTACGGACACTTTAGACACGCCAATCAGCCTACCATACATTTCTTTGGACTAGGGAAGAAACCGGAGTACCCGAAGGAAACCCCCTCAGCATGGGGAGAAATGGTGTGTTTATTTATGTATTTATTTATTCATTTATTTATTTTCTGGTGGTCTGATTTACGGTAGTGTATACTTTTAATGCATGTTGTACTGTCTGACATAATACACACTAATTTGATACAACTTGAACTAAAGCCAGCTGTTGTTGGCCTCCATCTTTGATGTTTTGTACATCATGGCAAAAAAAAAAATAAAAAAAAAAAACTTGAAGAAAGTATCTAGAGTACTAACGTTACTGCACCGGATCAGTAGGGTAATGAAGACCAGCCGAAACTCAGACCCCTGAGATCAGTATTGTATTACAAATGGAAAAGGTCAGATTCATGCATTTCATGCCACAGAAAAAGGCTTGTCAGGTATTGTTTAAAACATGGTGTGATTGGTAGATCAAATTACTTCCCTTACAGAAATGTCATATGGACTGTCCTATGATTTGTGATTAATCACATATTTAACATATGAAATATACACATGTGGTTTGTAGACACTTCAGTTTGGCATACTTTCTTCTGTAAGTGTCCACTACTAAATGTCAAAATAGCACAGTACTATAGGTTACTGTAGGTGATGTACAGTTTTGATATACTACAGGGTGTCCCAAAAGTCTCCATACATAGGAGGGATTCTGTTTGCCAGCACCACGCCTGTTGCTCCTTCATCACTAGATGTTCATAGATGTCCACTTCTCTGTTGGTCTGCAGCACTTCGTCTTTTTTTTTGTATTTGTTCCAAGTTAATAAGTAAACCTTACCTTTCATTAACATTGAAGCTTACACCATTTGTGGTTCTCTTTTATATAGCTAGTAGTGTGAATGTTTAACTGTTTCACTGGACCTCTTGTGTACATGAACTTTTAGAGTAATATTTTAAACGTAAGACTATATGTACGTTTTCAGGTAAAAGATGAGGATATGTGCTTGAGGGTACCACTTCAGTGACAAGGAAAGGTAAAGATTAGTACCCATGTTTTCCTGACACTGTAGTGTGATACTACTATATATCCCGATATAAATCACCAAGCCTAGCGCGTGCACGATCTCCACGCGCTAATCGGGTATAATGAGCTTAAAACGAGCCAATGGCACGCACACACTTCCCTCAGTAACTTTTTATTTTTTTCCTGGCGGGGCGGTGACAGTGACTGCCTCCAACTTTGCTCTGGGATGCTCTTCAAACGCTGAGAACTTTTGCTCTGAGCGGAGTGGAGGAGAACCGGGAACGCGGACGCACACAGGTTTATTACGAATATTTTTAAATCTTTTTTTTTGTTGTTTTGTGGGACACGTGTGTTATTGTTTGTTACCCCCCCCCCCCGAGGCCGACGCATGAGGCAAGGTATGAGCACGGAGCTCCGGGAAGACGCCGCGTGCTCGGCTCAGCGCGCCTCGAGACTGCCGTTCAGCGTGGACGCGCTCATGTCTCGCGCAGGATCCAGGACTCCAGCGGAAACGCTTGGCCACGGCACTGCGCGCTCGACGCTTCTCTACGGGCCGCCTGCGCGAGAGGACTGCGTCCCGTCATCGCCCGTCAAATCGGAACCGTCGGATCGAGACGAGACGATCTGGACCGCGTGCTCACCGCAGACCCGTAGGTTTACGCACAACATCTTGACACCCCGGGGGTCTTCTCCACAACAGCTCAATACAACCGTTTAACACGTGTCATAGAATCTGATAGATCACAACAGCTACTACTAAACTAGACTCCCCTGTCTCTTAGGTGCACTGTTATACCTTTAATGTGTCTTTATATTGCACCTGGCAACGTCGATATGAATTAAAGGAAATAAATAGGTTTATTTTAATGTAAGATTTAAAGGTAGAAAGGTAAAGGTGACAAGGAAATGTACAGAATGTGTAGTGTTGTGGTTACTCCTACTGCAATGGTGACACCTTACTGTAGCTCAGTGATCTTTCAAGTCCAACTGAGCACCAATACAAACTGTACAGTGAACTACATGCTGAATTCCCCCCCCCTCCAAATTTCTTAATATAATAAAACCCAAAATATTTATTTCCATTCACCAGGGTGACATGTGTACATATTTACTGTACATGCAGAAGGTTACAGCAGGGGTTTTCAAACTTTCTTCAGCTAGGCATTATGTTATGGATTGAATTCATCAAATTGTCTTTATTTGTAGGACTCATTAGAGCTTTATTTATCAACTTTCTAAACACACAACCGGCCACATGTACATCATGTTAAACATATTGAAACCATTTATAATGTGTTCTCAAGTTGACATAATACATACTTGTTAAAAACAACACAGTAGTGACATCATTTCATTTAAACCAGTGGCCAGATAAGGAAGTGTTTAACTATAATGACCTATGAAAACTTTGATAGCAGTTTATTAAAACTACAAGAACACACTTGTGCACCCGAGGCACTATGCCATAGACCTCTGGTTTGAGAACCATCAGATTAAAAAAATAAAGCTCGGCCTATAACGTATAAAGGAGTACATAAATTCCACAGCAAACGCTCATTTGTCTTGTGCACATGAGGCATATTAATGGAAGAAAAAAAGCAATTGTTTTCTGCATTTCTTTCTGAGAACATATTGCAATTTGCAATTTCTCCCATGTTACAGGACACTTCGGTCCGAGCACATGTTCTCTCAGAAAGCACAAGACGAATCGTAAGCCTCGCACTCCATTCACGACAGCTCAGCTCCTGGCACTTGAGCGCAAGTTCCGTCAGAAGCAGTACCTCTCCATCGCTGAGCGTGCCGAGTTCTCCAGCTCTCTCTGCCTGACTGAAACACAGGTAAAGATCTGGTTCCAGAACAGACGGGCCAAAGCCAAGCGACTGCAGGAGGCCGAGATGGAGAAGCTCAAAATGGCGGCCAAGCCTTCGACGCACTCGGGCCTCTCTTTCCCATTTCCTCTCAGCAGTCAGCCACAGGGAGCAGCAGCGCTCCTCTATGGACAATCAGGACAGTTTCCTTTCCGCAGGTACATGCTCCCTATGCCTCCACTTGGGATTTACTCCACGCCTTTGGCCTATAGTATGTATCATTTGTCCTGAGAGGCAATATGGATTTTCTTCATCCAAAATTGAAGACTGTATATTGGTGCGTAAACATCTTTGCCCAGTGGCCTGATATGTAATCTAAAAAGTGTGTCAAGTGGCCAAAGCAACGAACAAAAAAAAAGGCTAAAAGGCTTTGTGTAATTGTTTTCTTTCTTTTTTTTTTTTAATAGTAGCTTTACAAAAGTTTTGAAACAGATGTCACGTTCCACACAAAAACAAAGAAAAATCATTACAGGCCACAGTTTTGGGACGCTGTGTCTAAATGCACCTTATTATAAAGACTATGCAGGTTCAGATGCTGGATATACTGAACTACTTAATTGAACTGGGTAGGTTGAGTACTAAAAGCTTAACAATGTCATTTGTAAGTTTTTTTTCTTCTCTTCCATTCTTTACTAAATGTTTTGGTGTCAATTCAAAAAGTGTCAAAGAAACCTGGATGCTTCAGATCAGACATACTGAACTGTTGTGTAGGAAATCAGAGGACAATTTTCAAATCTAAACAATCAAGTGCTTCTTTGTACTTTTTTTTTCTCAGCCAAAGGAAATGCAAACTTTAACTTACAAAACCGAATACGTTGATTACACGAGCTCTATATAGCCTTTCATGACTTCGTGTAGTGGTCACATAATTATATTTATATGAGGAACAAATGTACCATAATATGTTTTTATAATAACATTGTTGCTTTTCATTAAATTTAACTTTCAGATAAAATTTGATGCGTTTATATGGATCAGTAGCCTGAAGCTAATACAGGCCGATATAAGGGAAAGGATAGAAATAAAACAAAAATAAATGAATACATACACAAAACCAGCACCTTTATGGAAAACTGGATTATAATTATGAATTATTTGATCGGGGTTGATGATGCAGTATTTGAGAATGTGAGATAAGCTCAACCCCAAAGGCTGCAGGGTTGCTAATGCTTTTTAAATTGAGCTGCTGAAAAGAGGCTTTTAGGCATTCATGCTCATAATCTTTTGAAATGTTGAGGTTGATCTGCATGGCTCTCTTTTTTCGTCCTGGTGGTCTTGGGAAAAGTTAATTAAATGGTGTCATTACATGACGCACTGAAAAACTGGGTCTCTCCAAAAGCTATTCAAGCTGGTTAAACTCCTTCTGTGTATAAGTGCTGGAATGTGGCTCCCTATTGAGTTTGACAAGTTGAACTTTTCCATATATTGTTTAACACTATAGCACCAATTTACTGTCTACACCCTGGCTGTTAAGTATGAATTAAAACTAATAACATAATAACAGCGTTATATTCAAATTAGTCACAGCTGTACCAGGGCTTGTAGGCAAATTTCATGAGTCTTCAGTTGTTATGTTTTTGCATGTATTTTGGGAGTGCCTTCTTAATTCCTGGTAGCATGGGTGTGATATATATATATAAGGAACCTGTAATTGTTATGCTCTTAAAAGACTTTTAAAGCAACGTTGAATGTTCTTGAAACAAATTCACCAGATGTAAATCAGAGGAATTATTTTGAGAGATTACTGAAGGGTAAAAATGTGCCTTGTAGAGACAAAGTGAAACAGAAATCTTGAGGCATTTTTCTTAGTCTAAATAAAACAGACTCTGTGTTTTCATATTGATGACAGCAAGTGGTTGGCAGAGGTGGAGTTGAAACAGGACATGACATTATTGGTTAATATTAAATAAAAAGTTAAATACCCTAAAATTAGAAAAACACTAAAGTAAACAGAGAAATATTTGTGATTTTAAAAAAATATATTATTTATATCACTCTAACTAGGCGCTTTATAACTATTACGCTTGACCAGTACCTAGTAACTGCTTGACCAAACAAGTTTTCTTGTCTTTAATAATGCACGCATTTCAATCTGAGAGTGGACGATGAGCAAATCCTTAAGTACAAAGATTTGGGTATTTGATGAAACACTGGTTTTATTTTCCTATTTTAACTTCTAATCTGGGTAAACTGTGATTTAAATGACCATTAAAAATGACCATGGTAGACCGAAAAATGTGTACAAGTTATGCTGTAAATTTTGTAGGTGTCTAAAAACGTAGCCGTTACACTGCTTACCTTGTTCTGTCTCTAAACACTTACTGTCGATGTCACTTCTTTAAGATAGAAGATAATTAGATGCTGCGTAGTGCGCCACTGCCCTTATAGTAAATGTCAGTGTTTACAATTATCATTATTTACGTATATAAGTGCCTTAAAAACAAAACATTTGTCTTAACACAGAGCACCTCAAATAATCAAGCGATCCGATAATCAATATTCTGGACTGTCAGAATAGTAATATATGTCTTATTTCTACTCCATCGTGCAGACATGTAGAGTCCTAAAGAAAAACTCGTTCACATTCAGTAACCGCTGTTACAGTAACCTTGGCTATGCTTATGTGGGTCCACAGCCTCGGAACACTGAGGATGAGGTTGGAATACACCCAGGATGTGACACCAGTCAATTTGCCATAGCTTTACCTGCTCCATCATGTCTGCGAGAACCAAAGAACGCATAGGAAACCCTGATGCATAAGGGGGAAATCTCCACACAGACAGCTCAAGATCAAACCGGGGATCCTGGAGCTGCGAGGCAGCAAAGCTACCCACTGAGTAACCATGCCATCCCCTAAGGCACAGCATCCCAACCGTGTTCCTGGAGTACTCCCTGTCCTGTACATTTGAGTGTTTTATCTGCTCCCAGAACATTTAGGTCCTGTTTCACACTAGTGTGTTTCCGTTTTAAAACGCGTAACTGTTGCTACGGTTACGCATGTCATCTACACTACTCCAGCTTTTGCCATCCTCAAAAACTGAGACTTTTGGAAACGCAGAAGGACCCAGTTTTAGTTTGAAAACTCTGCGCTCGCATTTCAGTGTAAACAGACCAAAACGAAGACTTTTGAAAATGCAGGCGTGGCTTCAACCACATTCTTCCCCTGTATTTCGTCTTCTGGGTCATTGCGTATCATTGTGTATCCTTCCCTGATTCGTCAAGCCCCTATGACCGTTACGCTACCTTGATCGTATACACAACACAGAGACTGAACCACAAGCTTTGCTGGCTTTGTTGTCATTCTTAGCAGCAATTGTGCAGTTAAATTCTGTATTTTATAACACTGCAGCTGCCTACATGCGCAGGAGGCGAACTATGATTAGAGAAATTGGCAACGAATCTCATTTCAAGCGGTGTAAGCCTCACGTGGAACGCCGGTTTGGACTAGCAACCAACTTCCTGTTTACACTTGTATGTGCATGCCCAGTGTACATGAATGGTCACGTGGCATGCGTATTCAGGCATGCAGTGTTGACGGAGATCATTTTTGAAACACAGCGGAAACGCCAGTGTGGATGATCGTTTTCAATTTAAACCGCTGTTTAGTCTAGTGTAAACAGGGCCTTAGCTAATCAGCTAATTAACATAATTTTCTGAGTTTAAGTGTGTGTGTTAAAGCAGGGAACAGGACAGGGGGTACTCCAGGACCAGGGTTGGGAACCTGTGCATTAAGGAAAAAACTCTAGTCTACAAAGTAAACACTGGTACATGTTCTTTACAGATCCTTGGCTCTCAACTCATATACAATATCTCAAAAAAGTGAGTACACCCCTCACATTTGTGAAAAATATTTGATGATATCTTTTCATGTGACAACACTAAAGAAATGACACTTTTCCTCTTCCACTCCTCCATGATGACATCAAAGAGCTGGTGGATGTTAGAGACCTTGTGCTCCTCCACCTTCTGCTTGAGGATGCCCCACAGATGCTAAATAGGGTTTAGGTCTGGAGACATGCTTGGCCCGTCCATCACCTTCACCCTCAGCTTCTTTAGCAAGGCAGTGGTCGTCTTAGAGGTGTGTTTGGGGTCATTATCATGCTGGAATACTGCATACTGATCATGCTCTGCTTCAGTATGTCACAGTACATACAGTTCATAGAGGGAACCATGAATGCCAACATGTACTGTGACATACTGAAGCAGAGCATGATCCAGCATGATAACGACCCCAAACACACCTCTAAGACGACCACTGCCTTGCTAAGTCTCTAACATCCACCAGCTCCGTGATGTCATCATGGAGGAGTGGAAGAGGACTCCAGGGGCAACCTGTGAAGCTCTGGTGAACTCCATGCCCAAGAGGGTTAAGGCAG
>JAFFST010052078.1:39962-53401 GCA_022414735.1 Noturus placidus
TTGAAAAAGGTTGAAATATCCAATAAATTTGGTTCCACTTCATGATTGTGTCCCACCTGTTATTGATTCTTCACAAAAAATTACAGTTTTATATCTTTATGTTTGAGGCCTGAAACGTGGCAAAAGGTCGAACAGTTCAAGGGGGCCGAATACTTTCGCAAGGCACTGTATTCTTTGTATTTATTGTATTTTTTTTTTTTATTGAAAAATTTGTTTTTTGATATATACAGAGGATTCAACAGTGTCCCTTTACCCCAAAAAACCCCATCCATTCATTAAAACTGTTTATTTATGGGGAGTTTAGGGAAAAGGGGGTGGAGCTAAGCAGTTTTTGTCTCTCTGGGGGCGGGGAGCCAAATTCCAGGCGGTAAAAATGCTAAAACAGAAACACAACACAACCGTTTCCAATAACAGTGTGGTGAATAATATTTGTTTGAAACTGTATGATTATTATAGGTCTACCAATACGTTAAAAATAAAAACTGCATTTAAAAGTATGCTTGTGAATCATAGATCATAGGTAAACCCCCTCCCCCCCCTACCCACAATCCTTTTGGCTGTTACTGTCGGAGAATGTTATATCGTGTTCCCAGCGTCTCTCCATCATGGACTCTGGAGTCCGTTCGTGTAGCCGTGGAAGTGCATGTTGTTTTGCCAAACCAGGCTTTACACTCCAGTGGCTTTATTCCCCAGGCTGTGAACGTTCTCATATGTAGCAGTCTAAAAATAAATTCACATTAGATGCCTTCACCCATGAATTGTGCTTCACCTTAACTTCCCCAATCCTGCTGGGAGCGAGCCGTCTATAGAATTGGGTCAAGTTGTTGCCGCACTGAAAAGAGAGAAGTGCTTTTGTATGGGCCTGTTTTTTAGAGAGACATAAAGTATACAAAACCTTGCCCTCTTAGGATGTGTCCTTGTTTGCATGCTTTAAGGTTGTTCTAACAAAATAGTGCTGGGTTGTGTCCTATGTACTCAGGCAGTGTGATTACACTGCTGTGATAAATGTAATGGGTGGGAACTCTCTGGGAGATGCTCTCGGTCACAGGTTAAAGCATTGCTGGGTGGAATGCGGGTCTTAAGGGGGTTTATGATGTTTGAGAAACTCTCAGTTCCTTGAATTGGAATTGTTCGACTGATCAGACAGATAAAAGGAGTAGCAACAGTAAGAATGTGCAGCAGATTGCCCCAAACTCTGCAAACACACGATGGTCAGTTGTTACATAAGTACACACTGCATTTCTTTAAAAACAGATATATTTGCCTTTCTCTTGAATGGCCTCCTGGGAATGCTTGCCGCTGTGGCCTGCATTGTGCTATTGTACATCCTTGTCTCAAATCTGTTATAGTGGCTTTTTCATCTTAACTGAATCATCAGTCTATGCTGGACTCCTTACATGTGCACATGACAGCCTGTTTCATGCCTTTTCTGAAAGTAATGGAGGGGTTGCTCAGAACAACTTCAAATGTGCATCTGACACAAATCATTAGAATTATACGGCTCTATTTCAGGGGAAAAAAATCCTTATAAGGTTGCTTAATCAGTCTTGCACTTTAAAATAGCAGCTATAAAACGGACGGTAATATTTACATTTATAATTCTGTTTCCATGACATTTTTCATTCAAATGTTTGACATTCTTTGTTAATGAAGTAGTCTTTCCAATAATTATCATTTACTCTTTAGATCATAACTTGAGCTAACACTTTAGAGTGAACGTTTTGTCATTTTTAACATAGTCAGTCAAGGCATGATTGGTGACTATTGTCGTCATGCAAGGACCTCTTTTTACACTACACACGTTTTCGTTTTAAAACGCACAATTGTTGCTACGGTTACGCCTGCCATCTACACTACTTTGGCGTTTTCCACCCTCGAAAACTAAGACTTTTGGAAAAGTCCCGTTTTAGTTTGAAAACTCTGTGCTCACGTTGCAGTGTAAACAGACCAATACAAAGACTTTTGAAAACAAAGGCGTGGCTCCACCCACATTCGCCCCTGATTGGGTCTTCTGGATCATTGCGTATCCTTCCCTGATTCGTAAATCCCATACCATATCACCATTACCGTACCTTGATCGTATACACCAGTGGTCTTCAAAGTGGGGGCCTCAACAATTTGGTGTGAAAAATAAATTCTCACTCTCAGACAAAAAGACACACACACACAATCAATTCCTAATGTAATGTAAGTATGTAAGATGTAATTATTAATAAAAAAAAAGGGGGATATATTCAGAAGTCTGTATTTCTAATGTGTTTTAAAGACATCTTGCAAAAGGGGGGCCTCGGTCAAATGTTAATGCCATTTGGAGGGCCTTACCCTGGAAAAGTTTGGGAACCACTGGTATACATGACACCACAGAGACTGAACCGCATTTTTGTTGTCATTTTTAGCAGCCATTGTGCAGTTAAATTATGTATTTTATAATACTGCAGCTGCCTACATGCGCAAGAGGTGAGCTACGATTTGAGAAATCGGCAACAAATCTTATTTTGAGCGGCGTAAGCCCTACATGGAAATTCGGCAATCATGTTCATTGTTGTGCCTGCCAGTGACTAGCAACCTGTTTCCTGTTTACACTTGTACATGCATGTCCAGTGTGCATGAATGGTCAT
Source organism: Noturus placidus (assembly GCA_022414735.1). Classification (NCBI taxonomy): domain Eukaryota; kingdom Metazoa; phylum Chordata; class Actinopteri; order Siluriformes; family Ictaluridae; genus Noturus; species Noturus placidus. Next base: position 42,581 of record JAFFST010052078.1, read on the forward strand.
GTGACGTGCGTATTCGGTCGTGTAGTGTGGATGGAGATGAAAACACAGCAAAAACGCCAGTGTAGAAGAGGATAATTTTTCGATTTAAAACGCCGTTGTATAACTAAAACACACTAGTGTAAACCGGGCCCATTGCACAGTCATAAAGCATTACACACTCATCTCAAACAGTGTTGTTTCTGACACGATATGACACATTGTTATTGATAAAAATAGACAAACAAAGTTTCATATCAGTCTGCGGAAACATTAGACTCCGTTACGATGCATAGCTTAAATTGTGGAGGAATTATTTTGGATGATAACGTAGCTCAAATTTGATTTGCATTTTTCATAAGTATTCATTTATTTTCAGTATCCTCTTTATCTTGGTCAGGGTTGAGGTGGATTCGGAGCCTATAGTATTACTGAGCCAAACAATATCTTTGTTTTGTAAGCAATACATTTGTAAAGCAATTATTGAAGAATAATGAATGAGAATTGTTATTATTATTATTATTATTATTATTATTATTATTATTATTATTATTATTACTACCACATAGGCATGGTCTAGTACTGGTTTATATTTAATGTAAGTGCAGTATTTTTCATGGCAGCCTCCATTTTGCTGAAAATTATCATCATCAGAGTTGTTTACACAAATTGCTTTCTAAAAATGGATTTCTTCATGGGAAACAATCAGCTGTACAGTCTTGGATGGTGTGGCAGTATTTTGGGAAATGGTTTTAGATTACACAGCATGTACCAGTTCTCTGAAAATTCTCCGCAGTGCTTTTGGCAGAGCTTTATGATAATGATTATTATTATTATTATTATTATTATTATTATTATTATTATTGTTACCTGCCTGTTGTGTAGTGAAGGCCAGAGAGCTCCCAGAGGGCATTGCGGTGCTAGATTTAGCCTGCTGTTTACTACCTTCTTTGTAGTTATAGAATTTTTTGAGACCTCCTTACAAAGGGTCTTTGTAACATAATTCAAGGCTGGTTTTCAAACACTGAAATGTTTGCACAGCTTGGTTCTGCAGTGGATGTTTGTTGTCAAGTAATTAGACCCTCGGCCCCAATATGTCTCATGCACATTGCCGTGAAAAATAAAATAAAATAAGAAAACCCAAAAGGAATTCAACCCAAATTGTAGCGTTGACCACATGACCCATAATGTTCTAATCTGGGGGTGGGATTTTGTTTGTTTGGTTTTTTTTTTTTTCATTTGTAACTTAGAAATAACACTTCAAGGGCTGACTCTGAAAATTGCTCATAGTTTACATTCTTAGAGTTGGAAGACAACTTGGAGCTTTGTATATTCAGCATCCTAGATATTTTTATGACAATTAATTCTTTAGGACGTTTTAGTTTTGGGCTTTAATTCAAGCGTTTTTTTTTTTCTTCTTTTAAAAAAAAATGTCCATAAGTCCTATTGTCCTATAAGTGATTCACACAGCAGTGCTCAGGTGCCCTCTGAAGTAAGCCCTTCATTATATGAGAGTTGCACATCCTTCTTGGAGCTCTAAATGTCACAGGCAGCAGGAGTTCTGGACACATTCAGTCACTTTTCACACTTTTTGAAATGTGTCCAACTGGCACCAAGTAACAGCTGCCTGTCTAGGAATTGGCACAGTCCACTGTAGAACCATGAGAAGTTTGTCCTAAATTGTGTCCTAGAAAAATGTATGTGTGTCTGGATTCTAGGACCCATTATTATTTCTGCTCTTTGTTAATTCAATTAATAATAACAGAAAGAATACTAACAAGAACAGTTGAATCAAAAAAGTAACCATAAGACCAATGGGAATATAGCAGTGGGATGTGGGGTTGTAGTTAGGGAGGGAGAACTCAGGGTGTGGAGTAAAGACAGTTCTCTCTCATGCTCCTGCTCTGGTCTCTGGTAATCCCCTTGATGCTGCTTGCTTGTTCTGATGATAGAGGGCATCTGTCTGCAAATGGCACTGATGTGATGAGATGAGTCAGATTGGGCAGGCAGCACTTCAGGAGCATGCCCAAAGGGTGCTGCATTAGCATTTCATCCATTCAAACATGACATGGCTTTCCTTCTCACCGTCCTTCAAATGCCAATCCATCCAAGTCTAATCTGCATTATGATTATTATTCATCAGCTAAATCCTACATTTATCACCCTGCACATGGAAGTGATCTGAACGGCAATAACAGGTTCAGTGGGACGAATTTAATATGGGGAATTGTGAACCTATTTAAACAAGTCTCGGGTTTTATATTTAATCTTAAGCATGATTGACAAGCACAGCATTAGATTAATAAAAATAAGATTTGTGAGATTGTGTTCATTATGTCCACATGAATCTTAACTGTTGGGTGTTTATATGATTTACCGGCTCAATATGAACCACTGTTGCATCTATTTATACAGCAGTTGTAATTTTGTGTAATTGCAGTAAACCAACTCATGCATGTTTTCATTTTTCAATAGGAACATATTCATCCCTATTAAGTATCACCATGGGGCCTCTTTGGATTTGTGGAAGTCACAAGGCAGATGTAGCATTTAGGCCTGACATGTGAATGGGCCATGTATATCAGAGAGGATTATTGGGGAAGTTTGTCTGATGGCGGCTTTGATTTATCTTTGCAGGGAGTTGTGTTATTACAAGCCGCATGGTGCTCTCTGCTCATTTCCAAGCATAATGAGGTTGGGTAATGACTGGCACAGGCACCAGTTCTTGGGAAAGAAAATCAAATTGAAAGTTTTTGAAGGAACCTTTAGTTGATGTGCTAAATAAGCTTGAGGTGTAAAAGTAATTTCAACTGTAAAGTAATTCTGAAGGCTAATTGGATCAATAGAGTGTAGTATATAAGATGGAGATTTGAGGCTTATTGGGTAATTTGAGGTTTAGGGGTATACCAATGAAGAGAGACAGTGTAAGGATGTAACAGCAGTTCTAGGTACAGTGGTTGGTTCAGGGTTATTTAGGCTGGGATTTCTGAGTTCTTGGGGAATTGGATTCATTTGTTGTTGGAGTATTGGAAAGGCCAGAATAACAGAAGCATTCATTTGTTTAATGGTTCTGAAAAATACTGAGTGTTTGGTGGGCTTAGTCCTAAGGGTATCTGAGAATGAAGTGTTTTTGACTTGTGAAGACAAATGAATGTGTGCAGTTTTTATTAGGGTATTTAAAAGAGTTATTTCTCCTGTGATCCATCAATACTAGGATATTTAAAAGATCTGAAAAGAAAATGTTTGGGGTTAGGCAGGCTGCATTTAGCTTTATATCTGAAAACAAAATCATATGTTAATGGGATTTGTTTATATCGTGTGTGTGTGTGTGTGGGGAGGGGGGTGATGGGGTATGGAAAACTGAAGAGTGAGTGAGTTAAAGGTTTGATAGTCTACATAATCATAATGAATTATAATTAACCTAGAGCTGTGTCATACTGAAGTGAAGGACTCTAGATAATGTTTAAGCTGGTGACCTGAAGATTATTGTGTGATGACTGTAGCCTAAACCTTTATATACGTTTGTTCTTGCAGTTAAACATGGTTGCATCATATCACGATCACTGATCATTTTTCACCACATACGCTTTATCAACTCAATTCATCTCCTGCTTCATCACAAGCACTGTGCTTGCACAAGTTATGAAAGCCATTTCATCAAAATGTCCTGTATGTTTGGAAATAAAAGATATATAAGAAACAGCCATTTACTAATCGTTTTTTTTTTTTTTTCCCATGGCCCAGATAAAAGCAAACATTATAAGTCTGGGATGCACTTCTGACTGATACAGAATGAATGTTTATGGAGTGTTTGGTGCTTCTCTGAAAAGTTGCTAGTGCTTAAGTTTAGGTGGAAGTGTTAAGTTTGCAGGCCAAGAATTCTCTTACAAGTTCACTTTTGTAAAATCCAGTGAAATCACTTGACCTTGTTAGTTTTAATAATATGATGACTAAGCAGAATATTAAATTGGCTTGTTGAGAAACATTACAAATAGAGGACAGAGAGAGCAGGAACAACAGATAAAGCGAGCTGAGTGATGCTTATTCTAGCAGGTTTAACAATCCCATCGATCCTGGTGAGGTTCAAATAAGTCTACTGTGGAAAAACAAAGACCCTGATCATTGGCTACACTGAGACCCCCAGACATGCTCAGCCACAGGGATGGGAAAAATGCATCAGTGTCAGTCAACATGTGTATGTGCTGACATGTTTCCCTCTGTGTGTGCTGCAGATCCCTGTGCTCTTGTCATTACTCTGTCACAGATATGTCATATACGTTGCAAATGCATGAGTTCTGGGAGCATTACAATATCAACTTAGATTTATTCATTTTTAAAACAAGAGTGAATATGATTTATTTATGCACTTGATTGCACTTCCCAGGCTCCATTATTACATTATGACTTTGCATTAACCATGAGAACCAGGAAAGAGGAACCCTGTCATGTTCAGACTCCTCTATATTAATGCCTCAGTGCTGCTGGACTTTTCTGGTGTTACAGGCTCTGCAGCATTTTGTCCAACGGGATAGTTTGAGAAATGCCTCTAATAGACAAGTTGAGCATCTCTCTCTCTCTTTCTCTCTCTCTCGCTCTCTCTCTCTCTTTCTTTCACACACACTCACTTACATGCATAAAAATCCCTAAAGCTACTCAGTGACCTTGACATCCAGTGATCATGTACAGAGTCGCTTATATTGTTGTGAACTAGCACTAAATAAAGAACACCACTTTTTCACCCCTGTTTGACTTGGTTATAAATTGAAAACATAAAAATTTAGATTTGAATGTTATGCTAATTTTAGATGTGCTGAAAAAGGCATACAGGAAACACTGTCATTATGTCACACAGTTTTATTGTATTGCACTCGCTAATCTTATCTTGCTGTAAGATCATCCACAACATGAGGTATTAGGGTGCCAACCTTCAATGAGCTAAAATTAAATTTACACCCCATTGGTGTTTGTGTAACACTGCTTTGATGATGCTCACTACTGAGCATGTCATGAAATACTAATGAACTTGAGCAAGGTAATTATAGTAAGTGTTTCCATTGCTACTTGGGCTTGTAAGAGTGGCGTCGATGCCAAACACAGCATTGGATTACTACGGTGACTCACATGCTGTGATATTGGGGCTTCACTCTATGTCTAGTCTTTAATGAGTCACTTAATATGCTGCCCATTGTGTCTGACATGAGAGCTTTCAATAGGAGTCTGATCATTAATGGCAGCGTGGAAGGCCCTACTGCGTACGGTCGGATTTAACACATAGTCACAAAGGCTGGCTGTGCAAAAGAATCTGCCTGACACTGGAGTTCCTCCAGTTGGGCTTGAGCTTATTATCTGTATTTATGTCAGTAGTGCTCTGTCACACGGTGCGGTAGAAACTAATGAAATCGTAAAGGATGCCAAGGCCCAGTTTCTCCTGTCTGCTATTGTTTCCTGTTCACATTTCACCGCACCGAGGACAAGAGAGAGTGTGACATGCAGCCGGCACTTGTTTCGGGGCCTGTCCGCACAGCAAATAGTTGACAGGGGAAGCTCGCATCACTCGTATGAGAGATAAAGACGAGACAGGAAATGTATGGCAATAAAACAACTTTTATTCAGCAAAAGTCAGGGGAAAGTTTCTTACACTGTGGATGCAGATACCATTACCACTTAATTAATCTGGGTCTTTCTACTCACTGAACAGTATTGACGAAGTCCAGCTTTGATGTGAAGGCTGAGATAAAACTATTTGTACATCACAATGAATTTAGTAGCTTTTTAGCTTAATGTCTCATATTACATACAGAATAATAGTACATTTATCATAACCGCTAAGTCACCTAGAGTTCATCTCCAACAGCCGTAGTGAATATACACCACTTTTACCAGTTTCAACAGTGATACAGTAAGATGATGAAACATGTTGATAACTTGTTCTTATTTTACTGCCTCCAATTACAGGAATTTGTTTTGCTAATTTGTGTACTATAGTGTTCTTGATGGATGAGCATCAAGTTCATTACTGGCATTCTATCATGAGATAAACACCAAAGTCTAAGGCCCTATTTACACTAGTGCGTTTTCGTTTTAAAACGCATAACTGTTACTATGGTTACACCGGTCGTCTACACTACTCCAGAAGACCCCGTTTTGGTTTGAAAACTCTGCATTCGCGTTTCAGTGTAAACAAACCAAAACGAAGACTTTTGAAAACGAAGGCGTGGCTTCGCCCACATTCTCCAACTGATTGGGTCTTCTGGATCATTGTGTATCCTTCCCTGATTGGTCAAGCCCCTACAATATGACCATTACGCTACCTTGATCGTATACACAACAACACGAAGACTGAACTGCAAGCTTTGCTGGCTTTGTCATTCTTAGCAGAAATTGTGCAGTTAAATTCTGTATTTTATAACACTGCAGCTTCCTACATGCGCAGGAGGCGAGCTATGATTAGAGAAATTGCCAAAAAATCTCATTTCCAGTGGCGCAAGCCCTACATGGAACGCCGGTTTGGATTAGCAGCCAACTTCCTGTTTACAATTCTTCATTCATACCCACTGTGCATGCATGGTCATGTGACCTGCGTATTCGTTCGTGTAGTGTGGAAGGAGATCGTTTCTGAAAGACAGCGGTGGAAGACAGCCAGTGTCGACGAAGATTGTTTTCAATTCAAAACAAAAACGCACTAGTGTAAACAGGGACTTATAGAGGGAGTGAATCATCTTCCGTTCTGTAAACACTTTGATACTCTATGCACACCTCTAACATCATATTCTCACACCCAAACAATGAAGGAGCTGAGGTCCACTTTTGTGCACTCCTAAAATTCAACCACCATTTCCCTGAAACATTGTCAGTTCTTGTTCCCAAAGCGCTTCATCAATATAGCCACATTGGAGAACTGCACATAACACACATTAATTCATATAGCTATGGATTCTGTTTTCTACTGAGATGAAGGTAATATTCTTTGAGCAGAATAGGCCTCTTCTGAATACAGTAGCGGTCATAATAACAATGAACCCATCACACATTCATACACTCATCATTGTTCATTTCCACCTCTGCTTTCATATTTAATGGCCATCTGTTCTGTTTGTCTTGGTAGTTAGCTGTCTGAGTTTTGTAATAGAAAAGCAAGTTTAGAGGAGCACAGGCACCAATGAACTGCATACATATTCATAATGACAATCACGGAACAACCATTTCGTAATTGACCATCTGCCCACTTGTTTTGGAACAAGCTAGGATATAAAGCTTTATCTTATGAATAGTGAGGTTTAAGGGATATGTTATGAAAACTGGGAGATTTTAATTTTCTGCAACCAGGTTATATTCACTTGATGAATAATTTCAATTATTGACGAAGAAATAAATTTAATACAGTTCCTTGCTAGCAGTGATGGTTGGTTGAGATATTAGATGGAAGGGTTACAATCTAATATCTATTATTGGCTCAACGATAAAACTATTAGGGTTGAGTAATAGATTAAAGCACAAGGTCTCATTAATGGCATAATAATAATGGTGTGGGACGAACTATTACATACATGTTATTATGACATATAGGCAGCTGAGTTCATGATTCAAATTGGGCAGTTGTAGCTCAGAGGTTAAGAAGTCCAACGATCGGAAGGTTGTGAGTTCAAATCCCAGCACTACCAAGCTGCCACTGCTGGGCCCTTGAGCAAGGCCTTTATCCCTCAACTGCTCAGTTGTATAAATGAGATAAATGTAAGTCGTTCTGGAGAAGGGCGTCTGCCAAATATCGTAATGTAGAATTCCTGAAAGTTTCATTAATCACTGCTGATGTTGTGTTACAGATGTGCCAGTGAAGTGCAAATGGTGATCAAATCTAGGGGGTGTTTCATGCTTTGTAATCAACTCACATGACTGTCTCTGTCTGCTGCATGTATCTGTAGTCTGGACTAGAAAGGCAACAGCCCTAGCCTCTCTTCTTCATACTGTTCAGTGTATATTTCCTACAAACATTTGTTGTGCTTGGTTATGCAAAAATGAAAAAATCTCATCCATCTTAAGACATTTGTCAACAGCAAATAATTTGATGTGAATGCCAAAAATTAAACCTTATACTGATGTGTCTTTATCTTTGAAAGACCAGCTTAGAAATTGGAAATGAGCTGCAGAGAGAAGAGCACTACAGAAAATACGTCCCATTGTATTCTGTGTTTGCCCAGCTCAAGTCATTAGTTTCACTTCCAATTCATACAGTATATAGACTGTTCACTATACAGGTGACAGTCACAATTGACCTCCTTTCCATATAAACATTCTTCTTTGTTCATTATAGTTCTTAAGGTCCACAAGTGAAACATATTCATAGGAAAGGAAATATAAAATTCCTAAAGGTCCAGTCCCTTAAAGTTGTATAATTTGCTCATGCCTGAAATAGTCCATAGCTGCAGGATTTCAAGGCAATCAGTCTTTGGAGTCAAGAGCATTGCCTGTCAAAAAGATTATCCCCCTTAACAGAAACATCAGTACTGGTGCCCAGCACAGCAGTAAGGCTTTCTTCTCAGTGTCTTAATCCCAAATCCCTTCACCCCTCTTGTACACATGATTGTTCTGGCACAGGGGAATGTGCAGTAGGCTGTATTTTAGAGCAGGGTCCCCCACATAGAAAGAATATCCTCTGACCACATGAAGGAAGAAAATCATGTAGCAGGGTCATTTCAATTTTTATTTAGGCTATGTGTCTCTATGACACTGTGACTTGGGCAAAGCCTAGGGCAGCCCAAAAGAATGGAAAAAGCTCTGCGAAAGTCTGCATTGAAGGCATATATAATGGGGTTGAGAGAAGAGTTTGCCCATCCAAACCATACAAAGATGTCAAAGGTGGTGGGACTGATACATGGAAGGTTACGCTCACAAAATGGCACCATGCAGTTAAGGACAAAGAAGGGCAACCAGCAACACACAAACACTCCCATTATAACCGACAGGGTCTTTAGGACCTTGGTCTCCCTTTTGAAAGACATTTTAAAGGAGCTCTCCGAATCCATATTGCAGTTGCTGCCCATGCTGTTGTGCCGGAACTTGGCGCTCTCAGCAGCCCTCTCCAGTGCAGAGATCCTCTTAATCTGCTTCTGAGCTATTCTGTAAATCTGTGTGTAGGTCACAATCATGATGGCCACTGGGATATAGAAGCTGATGAGTGAGGAGGAAATGGCATAGGTTCTGTTGAGGCTAGAGTCACAGTTGTCCATTAAAGGTGCCCCATGAGAATCATTCTGAAACGGGAAGCTCGCTGGCTGTGCCTTGTGCCAGTTCAGCTGCACTGGGATAAAGGAGATGAGCACAGACAGCGTCCAAGCTGTGCTGATCATCACAAATGCCACCTTGGGAGTCATCTTTCTCTCATAGCGGAATGGGCTGGAAATGGCCCAGTACCGGTCTACACTGATAACACAAAGGTTGAGGATGGATGCTGTTGAGCACATGATATCAAACGCCACCCAGATGTCACAGAATGATCCAAAAGGCCAGAAGCCAACGATTTCCGTTACAGCCTTCCAAGGCATGACCAAGATGGCAACCAATAGATCTGACACAGCCAGTGAGATGACAAAGAAGTTTGTGACTTTGGAGCGGAGATGACGGAATTTCGTGACTGCTGCACAAACTAGCGTGTTTCCCAGCAGTGTGGAAAGAATGAGGAGAGACAGGAAACAGCCAGTGAGAACTCGTGTTGATTGGTCACTCTCCAACAAACCACTGTCAATTACTGTTAAGTTCAAATCCATCACTGCAAGTTTTTTTTTTTCCTCCTTCCAGAAGTCACTGCATCATAAAAAACATGAACCCACTGAAAGACTGAGAGCAGAGCCTGATAGATGATAAGATCATCGGCATCTTCCTGTTCTGTACTTGAGGTTTGGTTTTTTATTCTTACAGCCAAAATCTCAAACATTTATGTCCCTTGATGTTGTTTGAAGATATGTTGCAGCATCAGTTGGTTTCCTTTCTGCATCCAAATTATGTTCTTGCATATCAAAAGTCACTGTGTGTAAATGAATTTCTTATGCATTAATGAACAATCTTTGCCACCTAAATTATGTTAATGTCAAAGTTATCAACATCACCAATCATTATTATTATTATTATTATTATTATTATTATTATTATTATTATTATTATTATTATTATTTCACTCACCGTAATTGTTCCTCCTATTCTCTGTGCACTGAAATGTTCTGCTTTCCAGCAGAACCATCCGGAGTGGTCCAAAGCGCACGGCTGCGGTTCAGTCACATTGATGCATTAAATTAAGAATGACTACATGAAGAAAGAAAGAATAAATGAAGAATACGGATGTAAAGCATATCATTTCCAGATTGCATGATTTGTGAGTTATGCAGGCAAAAACTGTATTCCCAAGAACCGAGTATCCTTTCCTTGGGGGGGGGGGGACCCTTATCCCTACTGTTCTTCCATCTGTTTATTCCTTTCTTCTCATTCCATGCATTTTACATAAGAAATAACTTTCAGAGCTCGTCTTTTCAGCGAGCGCGGATTGAACTCCTCGATCCTGGGAAACCCCAAAAGGCTCGATGAAATGCTCCTCAGCCTGGATAAAGATCCATGCAGGAAGAAAAGGATGTGTTTCATAAATTCTACACGTGCCGTGTGGTTTCCGCTGCGTCCATGTCGATGTCGGTGTGTGATTGCCAAGCCGGGACATGCGTGCCGGGCTCGCGCGCTGACGTCGAGAGGCGAGAAGGCGCCGTTCCCTTCGCCGCACGCACTCAGCGCTTCAGGTTTCATCCAACAGCAACCTAAACCCCAAGAACATCCTCCAGTGTCTCCTATTCCATCAGCTTTACACTC